>JAVJHY010045628.1:0-23778 GCA_035593235.1 Phascolosoma agassizii
CCGATCTAGGACCCTGAGATCAAGGCGAAGCTCATCGCCGCTACCGAGGAGGCCGTGAAGCTGGGCGCCTTTGGCGTCTTGCGCGTAGCGCTTACCTACTTTCCCGACGCAGCGGCCACGTATCTTCCGTGGGTGGGTGTGCTTTGTTGCATGAACATCATTTATGGCGGTCTCGTGGCCATATCGCATCGAGACCTAAAGCTCATCATCGGCTATTCGTCGTCGAGCCACATGGGGTACGTCTTGCTCGGCATGGCGTCGGTCACGCTCTGGGGTATGGAGGGTGCGGTCTTCCTCATGTTTGCCCACGGCATCATGACGGCTCTTGCCTTTTCGCTCATTGGTTGGTTTTACGACCAAACCCACACGCGCATGGTCGACGACCTTGGTGGCTTGATACGCGTGATGCCCTTCGCAGGAACGTGTTTCATTCTCGCGTGTATGGCCTCGGCCGGTCTTCCAGGATTCGCCAACTTCGTCAGCGAGCTCATGGTCATCGTGGGGGCGTGGGAGAGCACGTCATTGTTCTCGAAGGTCCCCGCCATTCTCGCCGTGTGGGGGCTCGTGATTACGGGCGTCTATCTTCTCCGCGTCGTGAAGGACGTTTGGTACGGCGACATTCCTGAACGTTGGAAAGATCTGAAGGACGCCAAGACGCCGCTCATGAAGTTCCCCTACATCATGTTGATGTCGGTGTTGCTCTTCTTTGGCTTCTATCCGCAGCCCATGATCGACACCATCGATCAAGGGGTTCGTCCGCTTGTCGTTCGACTTCAGTCGAGGCAAAACGCCGATGCGAAGTCTGCGCTTGTTCCCATCAAGCCTGCCGATGCGGCCGATGCGGAGGGGAAGTAGCATGGAGATCCCTCTCGTTCTCAACCTAGACCGTCTCATGCCCGAGTTTCTCGTGGCCGGCGCCGGACTTGCAGCCATTCTTCCCGAATTGGTCATGCCTGCAGGCAAACGTGCTGTGGCAACCGCATGGACCTCCGCCATTGGTCTCGGTGCTGCACTTGCGTGCCTGCTCTTCTGGTGCCCCGAAGGCATTGCCATGATGGCGCGCGCCGATGGTGAGAGCGGCGCCATGATTACCGGCTGGATGTCGGACAAATTCTCAATCTATTGCCGCGCGATACTCGCGGGTGGTGGCTTGTTGTTGGTCTTGCTATCGATGCCCTACACCAAGCGCATGGACCGGGGTCATGGCGAGTTCTACGCGATCTTGCTGTTTGCCATACTTGGCTCCATGCTTGTGGCGGGCGTGTCCGACTTGTTATCGCTCTTCGTATGCCTCGAACTCGTCACGATCATGGCCTATGTCCTTGCGGCGTTTCGACGGAACCATCTTCCGTCCACCGAAGCGGGGCTCAAGTACCTCGTCGTGGGCGCCGTATCCACCGCCATCTTGTTGCTCGGTATCGCGTTGATCTACGGCGGCACGGGCAGTTTGGCTCTGAGTGAGATCGCCAACACGATCCAGTCGGGTGGCAGCAACGTGCTGCTCGTAATGGGCATTGGTCTCGTATTGATTGGCATGTTGTTCAAAATCGGTGGCGTGCCTTTCCACGTTTGGATCCCCGACGTCTACGAAGGATCCCCCACACCCACCACGGCGTTTCTTTCCACGGCCTCCAAGTCGGCGGGTGTTGTGTTGCTCTTGCGCTTTGCCTATGTCGCGCTCATTCCCGCAATGGATGGAGTCCATTCGCTCAGTTGGGTCATGCTGATCAGTTCGATTGCAATCATCACGTTGTTCTTTGGCAGCCTAGGGGCGCTGTCGCAGCGATCCATCAAGCGGCTGCTTGCCTACTCTTCGATTTCGCACGCGGGCTATTTGCTGATGGGCATTGCCGCCATCGCCGCGGGTGGGAAAGAGAGCGATGGTGCTTCCGCCGTTCTCTATTACTTGCTGGCCTATACGGCCACGAATCTCACAGCCTTTGCCGTCATCGTTCTTGTGTCGGGCGCTTCACCCCTGGGACATGGCGCAAGCACATACCGCGGACTTTGGAAGCGCTCGCCCTTCCTCGCTCTCGCGCTGGTTCTCTCATTCCTATCTCTCGCCGGCGTGCCGCCCATGGGCGGGTTCTTCGCCAAGTTCTTGATTCTCAAGGCGGTCGTGTCAGAGGGGCTTACGTTCTTGGCTATCGTGGGGGCACTTGGCGTCGTGCTGGGCCTCTACTTCTACTTCTTGTGGGTGCGCGAAGTCGTCATTCACGAACCTGAGGTGAGTGACCCGCCTCGGCCGTCGATTACCGTGCCAGCCCCGGCTCGAGTTGCCATCATTATCGGTATTGTGGCTATGCTTGCAACGGGCATCTTCATGGGGCCCTTTTACGAATGGGCATCAGACGCCGCAGACTCACTTTCTGTTGTTGTTAGGTAGTCGTCTCTAGTCGTTACGGACCCATAAATGGGACGTAAGTGCCGAATTGCCTTCACTCAACTCATGCAGAATCAGCGAAAAATGAGTGTTAGGACTTCATTCCGTGAGACGAGCAAGGTCGCACATTTGAGCGGGTCCGCCGTCCCGTGCGAATTCGCTCCTGTGGAACATCGAGGATCGCGTCTCAACGGAGTGAAATCGGTCTTAGTCCCTTTCTCGTAGGATTTTATGGGCTTCATGGTGTCCTGATGCGAGCGGCCCTCAAGTTGCGAGTGTTCTGCCGCTAGCACTCATCAATCTGCATAGGAACAGACGTTCCAGACGCAAGTACTTGAGGGCAAGCGACCAACAGACTCAAGCACGAAGGCACAAATCTCGCGGGATTCGATCGGATCCGGCTAGTTCGTCCTTCGGCGGGGGTTTCGCCCGTCCGGTTGGGAGGTTACGATCTCTGGTCGGTCACGGGTTGTTTCAGTTTGCGCCAGATCCGTTCACCGAATCTGATTGCAAGTTCATCGGGTCCATTTGGCTCATTGATCTCTCGGGAGATCGTTGGGCCGCCTTGGCTCGCTATTGTTTACGGCCCGCGTATCTGAGGAACGTGCAGCTCTAGTAAGAGTGGCTAACGGTTTTTGGTTGCGCGAAAGATTTTTTTTTCGGCAAGGAGAGCACATGCGTCATACGAAGCTCGTGGTCACGTTAATCGCCGCTTTGGCATTAAGCGTGATTCCCGCCTGTGGAGGCGGAGGGACTGGACACGGTGGAGGCGATGGCAACGGTTTCGGCGTTGCAAACGATCCGCTTTTGATCGGAAGTCCCGCATTCCCCAACAACGTCCTATCGGGCGAACACGTGGAGTGGGCCATCCCGCTTACGGGCGGATGTGGTGGTCCTTACCAAATGTCCGTCGTTTCGGGTGTGCTTCCCGATGGACTTGAGATCGATTTCAGTGAAGGTGAGTTCTACACTGACCTAAACGGTAACGGCACCTACGAAGCAGGTGAGCCTTACCAAGAAGGTGAAGGCACCTGGGACAACGGCCAGTACGACGCCACATATCCCCGCCATCACGTCGTAGGTATCCCCGTAGTGGAAGATTCCTACAACTTCACCATTCGCATCGATGACACGGGCTGTACGCCCTTCTCGTCGCAGGTGATTAGCCACACATGGACGATTGGCGACGGACCCCTTGCGATCGTCGGCGCATCTCCCGACCTCATTGAGCAGCCCGGTTACGGCTTTAGTTCCACCGGACTTCCCCTTCCTGAGTGGGAGGATATCGCAGGCCTTAAGAGCGCCGTCTTTGGTTCAACCGTCAACTTCAACCTGATCGTTGCAGGTGGCGCCGCGCCTTACAGCTGTGAACTCATCGACGACCCGGCCGATCCCGACGACAGCCCCACTTTGCCCAACGGCGTTTCGATGCCTCCAGGCTCTTGCAGTATTCTCGGAACTCCCTTCCAGGTTGGTCCCGGCGGAAAGCCCTGGCGCTTTACCGTCAAAGTGACAGACCAGAATGGTGAGACGGCTATACGCAAGATCCAGTGGCGCGTTACAACCCCCGCAGTCATCTTGGCATCTTCGTCGATTTCTGACGGTACGGCAGGTGTGAACTACGCAGCCTCCATCTCGGTCGCAGAGGGCGTTCCTCCCTTCCTGTTCGAGTTGGTCAATGCTCTTCCCAGTCCCAACGACAACCTGGATGCTTCCTGGATCTATGGTGCAGGCGTTGCCCCTCAACTCCCAGGAGCAGGCGCACCCACGCTTACACCAACAGGTCCCGTAGACGCGGCGAACAAGATCGACGCAAGCTACTACCCAGCCATTACTGACGTTGGACCCGATTACTCCTCATCCTTGGCGCCTTCAGAGGGCATCGCGTTTAGTGACGTTCTTACGGATGCTGGCTCCTTTGCTGGCAAGCCACGTCGAGTTGGTGACTTCGAAGTACTCGTTCACGTATATAGCGTTTCAGTACCCAACGAGCGCGGACAGCACGCGTTTGGTCCCGTGACCTTCTCGATCGCGCCTGCTCCGGCGCTTCAGATGCTTCCCAACACGTTCGAAGAGAACGCGTTTACGTCGAACTACGCGGATGGATTCCCAACAATCGCTGAGTTCGGTGTAGACGGCGGTGTCAACAACGATCGCCCCCTCACCGCCATTGGCGGTGTGCCTTATGACGGCTATACCGATGCGCCGCACGTTTCGCAGCTCACGCTCGACCCCTCAGAGCCCACCGATGACTACTTGTGGACCGTGAATCAGTGGGACGCACTAGGAGAAGGTTGGCATGTGCCGGCGAATCCTGGCTTCCTTATTGGGCAGCCCATCGATGTCGAGATCCAAAACTTTTCCACGTTCACGGCGGCTAATGCGGGTGCGAACTTGGTCAAGCAAGGACGACAGGTCGTTCAGCTTCGCGTGACCGATCAGCAGCTTCCTGCCTTGACGCTGGGCGCGCCAGGTCAGCAAGCTATTATTGATCAAAACGCAGGCATCTCGATCGGTCCCGATGTTGTGATCATCACCGAGAGCAATCAGTCAGAGACCGCCGACCGAGTCGGTGCGTCCTCTACGTCCAACCGATTCCACAACGACCGGATGTACGTCAAGCAATGGGATCTCACGAAGGGCAGTTCTGGCGTCAAGGTGTTGACCGACGCGAACCTAACCTCCGGCACCGAGTTCCCCGCAGCGGCGGCCCTTAGTACAACCAATAACCTGGGAACATTGCTCTCGGGTGTTGGAGGTAATGGGACAAGCACAGACGGCTCAGCGATCGACATTGTGCGAGTTGTGCTCAACCCAACGGGTTGGTGGGACGACATGTTCGCCCTGCATCCCAAGGGTGGTCGTTCGATGCAAAACAGCGACGCCAACCAGTATGCTAGCTATTTCGCTCCAGGCATGAACTACTACGGCACCAACAGGTCGCTCACGTCGGTTCAGTTGCCCGCTGCAGATGGCGTGACTCAGAGTGAGTCCACGGGTGTATTCGCTGACGGCGGACAGCTCTATTGCTTTGAGAACGCCACGTATTTCGGTGTCTATCTCATCCGCAAGGACGGCTCTATCTATGTGCCATTTGCATATAAGAAGGGGACCTACCGTGGCTTCGGTGATGGCATCCAGCAGGAACGCACCACGAGTACAACGCCTACGTTCGGCGCGGCTCGTAGTGTGAACTTGGCGATTAGCCCGAACGGTCGCTTTGCGGCGATGAAATTGAAGAGGTCGCCGACCTTGTACACCGAGGCAGCAACGTCGAGCGCCATCGTGATCTTTGATCTCTCGGGGCAGAAGCCCTTCGGTGGAGACCACTACAAGATCATCGGAACGGGCGGAAGCTCGATCACGTATGCCGGCGCCAACGTGTTTGCTGGAACGACGATGGTAATGACCAACAAGCGTCTTTACTTCATCATCCAGCACCAGACCAACCGAACGACGTCTTCGTCAACTCGCGCTCATAACCATGACAGTCATTGGAATAACCACCATGTCATGACCTATGATATCGAAAGCACCGCCTCGGCCGCTTCGTTGGCCAATGGAAGTGACGCTGCTTGGACGCAGACAGCTGCTACCCCTATGCAGACTCCGGGTCAGCTATGGGAGCCTTTGTACCGACCTGTTTCGTACTCGTCGTCGCACTACTACAGCAACCCAGAAGTTCGCCTTCACAACGGAATGAACGTAACGGAAGACAGCTTGGCGCCCATGCCGTTTAGGGTGAACGCCGAAGGTACGCACTGTGCATTGATGGCGGCCGCGCGGTCCACCACGTTCACAAGTACTGCTGATCCTCTCAGCTTCTATTGTTGGGTCGATGCGAACGGCGATGGATCGTTCACTCGAGTTTCGAGCGCTCGTCGCAAGTCGCCTCAGGGTGCCCAGCGCATGGGTTGTATGCACTTGGGTCCGATCAACGCGTATCGTCATTGGGGTTTCTACGATGGCCCTAGCGGATCGTTCGAGATTTCGGACGATGGTTCAAAGATCGCGTTTGCGTACCAAGAGTTCGGTAACTGGGGTTCCAGTACGAACACAAACACCGGTGGCGTGTCGGGTGTGCGATATAGCCGAGATCACTTTGACACAGTTCGGCAGAACGTGATTCTGACCAAGTCGACAAGTGGGTCTTCTTGGACTGGGTTTACAGAGAACACGGTGACGGAGGACACGTTTAGTGGCCCCACCACAACCAACCGTAATCTTTGGAAGTTCGGTGGTTTCGCATTTTCGCCCAAGAGCGATAAGCTCTTCTTCTTTGCGTGTCGTGCAACCGCGAATGACACTGATGGATCGTTGGATAACGGTGGCTTTGCCTATAGCTCGGCAAGTACCAACTGGGAAGACCACCGTTTCTATGCCCAGAGTTACAATGGTTACTACCTGGGTTATTCGTACGATTCCTGGTCCACGCAGAAGGTCGGCAGCTACTACGTGTTTGACACGAGCGCTGCTGCCGGAAGCGAACGCGTGACATCGGCTATTGGAACAGTCGCTGGTGGGCATAGTGGAGGTACCTACACGTCCACTTCGCCTTTCCGCCCGACCCGACCCGGAGGAACTTATACGACTAACTGGGGCAACATTCACCCGAAGGGTGCGTTCTTCTCAGAAGACCGTCGTTTCCTCTATGTGCATTCCGCGAGGCCGATCTTGGCTACGGGGACTGCCGCTCGTACGTCTGGCATGTTGATTGGAATCAACTTGACGGATGCGACGGTTAATGGCCATCCTGCTGAGAAGGGATTCATTGTAGGAGGCTGGCCTAGCCGCCGTACGTTCACGCCTAACTTCCAGGGTGGGTACTATTACGCCTATTCGTATAGCTACTATGATCCCGGTAAGGCCAACCACACGGGTCGTCAATTGATGGTTCCCCGTACAGCTGATTCGGGAGACAACGCCGGCATGGTGTACTTCGTGTCATCAGTGGCTCGGTCTTATTACGGATCAACGTTCGCTGGGTACTACACAACTGGACACCCTGTATTGGGTCCCTACGCGAGTTACGGAGGATTTGCGAGCCATGTCGAGGCCTTTAGCTCGAACGTTGGTGGTGCGATCCAGCGCGTGACGTCATCTGTGATGAGAAACCCAGAGACGAATGTGAGCATGACGGCAAACATGTCAGTTAGCTCTACAGACTATCGCCATATTCGTGCACTTCGCGCGTCTGAGGATGGTAGCCGACTCGCATACGTGTTTAGCGTGGGCTCAGACAGCACCATTTATCACAACCGTGAGGGTGTTGGTCACATCATGAACCTTGCTTTTAGTCCAACTACCGGAGCCTTGTTGTCATCGTTTGATCGCGATCGCGACAGCAGCCACTTGCACGGTTCCAGTTCCGGGCTCAATGGGACGCTGTCGGCCGGTATTGGCCGCGCGGGCGATTCCATGGCGTTTGACACGCTTGGTGCTCGTTTCTACTACGCCTTCACTGGCGGTGGGAATGAGACCGGCAAGGAGTTGTACAGCTCAAGGGTGAGCAGCGACTCTTCTGATACGCCTACGGCCGTTCGCGACCAGACGGACGCATCTACGGATGCGGGTACGAGCCGCTTCAACGTGCTCTACGTGACTCGCTAAAGTACGGAAGTATGCAAGGCGACGTGCGCGCCGGAGGCAAGCGATTGTCTCCATTGAGTGCGCGCCGCGCCATCTGATCAAGTAGGCTGGGGCAGCTGCAAGTTTGCAGCCGCCCCAGTTTGCGTTTTGGGTTAACGGTGTCATTGAGAGATCGAGGTGCGATGAGTCGCTTGTTTGTTGTCGTGATCTTGGTAGCGGGGCTCTGGTTCGCTTGGTCGCTATTCATGACCGACGACGCTGGTTACCTAGAAAACGAGTACCTAGCAACCGATGCACCTTCCGATGAGCGGAACAATCAAGTGGATCCACGTGGCGACGTATCGTCGGGGAGCGAGCATGAGCCTGCTTCGGTAGACGCGAGTGATCCAGCAGAGCCTGAGAATGCCTTAGACGACCTTCTTCATTCGAGGACGGTGCGCGTCTCCAGTGATGCTGACCAGATTGACGGCAATGCAATGCTCAAGGTGTTTCGCAATGTGTGTCAGTTTCAGTTCCAATCTGAGAGCGTAGAGAGCGCCTTTCGCGGACGAAACTTCTTGGTGCACCCTCACTGGCGAGAGGGGAGCATCTTGGCACACGAGCTGCTTTCGCAACTTGAGGGCATAGAGTGGACGCCCAATGGACGTACCGTGTTGGTGACTCAAGTAAACTGACGCACTGACTCAGATCGATTGGGGACGGGGCGGCCCAACACCGGTGCCTTCACTTCGTACGCGTCCCGCCATAAAACATCGCAAGGACCGGTTCCACGGCCTTCGTGGCACGCGGAGAGGGTTGCTCGTTGGCCCCACGCATAGCAACCCGATCGGCCATTGCAAGGAGGAGGTCTGCCCGGCGCGAGCTGGCCACGCGGCGCTCCCCCTTCTTGCGGACCGCAGCATCCACGGCTGCCTGTACGTGGGCCGCGTACGTCGTGCGTAAGTCAGCCAGTCTCGTTCGTTGAGGCAGGGTCAAGGGAAGCGGCGCTCCCTGAAGAAGCCAGGCTTCCGCGGGATCTTGCATGACACGTCGAATGTGATCGGTTACGAGGGCACGCAAGCGATCCTTCGCATTGCTTACGCTTTGCGCCGCTTCGGCGGACGTGATGGCCCTTGACAAGCTCCGGTGAAGCACTTGATAGACGAGGGCCTCCTTGTTGGCCGCGTGGTCGTAGATGGTGGAAGCGGCCACACCCGCCTTGCGCGCGATTTCGCGAATCGACACGCCCCAAAATCCGCGCTCGTGAAACATAGAGGATGCTGCATCGAGGATGGATTGATGACGATCGTCTCTGGATCGTTGGCGCTCCGTCACAGCGTCACGCTACGCACCGCGGTATACCACATAGCAGTTGCTTGTCTCGTGCAAGGTGAGTTGCGAGAGGGGAAGCACGGGCGCTAGCTGCTTCCACATCCACTCCACCATGTGCTCCGCGGTGGGGTTAGGCAGTAGGTTGTTGAGATCGCGGTGGTCCACCAGATCAAGGACCCGCTCCGTAACGATTCGCTTCAGATCTGCGAAGTCCATCACCATGCCCGATTTGGGTTCAACCTTGCCCTCGCAGCGGACCTCAAGGCGGTAGCTGTGTCCGTGAGGGTGCCGGCACTTCCCGGGGTGGTTTGGGAGGTGGTGGGCGGCGTGGAATTCGAAGCTGCGCGAGATGATCACGAGCGGATTGTACGCCGTAAGGCCATAACGTCGCCTCGGTCCGAGCCCGATCCGCCTCATCAGGGCCCGCTCGTGAGATTCGTGACTCATGGGTGGCACGAGGCCGAAAAATGAAGGGCCAGGTGGGTCCTTTGCCCCGGATGCTCTCGCCGGCGGCTGTGGGCCCCCGCATGGCGACCGACAATGTCTCTCGTCAACTCGCGTCAACACCGGACTATGCCCGAGGCCACCCTTGTGGTGCAATCGTGGGCTCACGCTGGCTCTTGCGCGCCGATGGGTCCATGACCCGCCCTGGAGATGCTCCCATGCTCGTCCCACCGATTTTTCGTTCCCGCCGCCCCGGACCTTTGTTGGCGGGTCTTTGCCTCGTGGGTCTCGCCCTCGCGTCCTCGCTTCCAAGTGCCCATGGGTGGGACGAGAAGACCGGCGCGATCAAAATCGACGCACGCCTCGAGCCGGCCGATCTGAAGCCGGGCGACACAGGGCTCTTCGTGGCCACCATGAACCTTCCCGAGAAGGGCAAGGTGGAGCTGCCTCCAGGGGATCCATTGCAGTGGGTCTCGAAGTCAAGTGACGGCGTTACGCTGCACCGCGACAAAATGACCACAACCAACCACATTGAGTGGCATGACAAACTACTCGAGGAAGACTTTCATGGTTGGAAGAAGACGTTCGAGATTCGCATTCCCGTAACCGTTGACGCCAAGGTCAAGTCGGGCGCAAAGGTCGGCATTGATGTGACCTACGCCGTGTGTATTACTGACTTTGGTTGTTTTCCTTCAAACACAACTTCGGTGGCAACGTTCATTGGGGGCGGCGCAGGACTGGTTGACAGCAACGGTGACTCCGATGCCAAGGCAGGCTCGACCGATGATTCAGGTGGTGGCAGCGCGGGCGAAGGTCCCAAAGTGAGCGCGCCGCTTGCCCATTCAAGCGGATCCGTGAGTCTTGCGATCGACAAGGAGAAAAGCGAAGCCGTTGTGACATTCGTCCCAGGCTTTGGTTATCACTTCTACTTGCCTGGCCACGAAACCGGCGAGCCCATCAGCGTTGAACCGAAGAAGTCTGACGGCATTGCTTGGGGCAATTTCGAGATCCCCGACGGAGGCAGCTTTTACGAGGCAGCGGAAGTCCGGATCCCTTTTACTCGTGAATCCGATGCCAAGGAACTAGCGATCGACGTTTCCTTTCAGGCGTGCACAGACTCCAAGTGTCTTCCCACACAAGCCGGAACGCTTCGCGCATCGTTTTCCGGTTCGGTTACTCCAACGACGGATCAGCCCGCCAAAGAGCCAGGCACGATCGGCGACCTCGTCTTCAAAGTAGACACCTCGGACCATATCGCTTCCGCTTCAGGTACGCCGCCCGAGACCGCTTCCCCTGCAGATGATGTGTATGGCGAGGACAAGAGCATTCTGGCAATGATGGGCATCTTGTTCTTGATCGGCGCGGGACTCGCATTCACGCCGTGTGTGTTTCCGATCATTCCCATGGTGGTTGCCACAATCGGAGGAGATGGTGAAGTCCCCAAGAAGCGACTCGCATGGCTCCTTGCAACGTACGTCCTTGGATTGTCTCTGACTTTTGCCGTGCTGGGCGTGGTGTCTGCACTAACTGGCACGGCCATGTCGGCGGCCTTGGAAAGCAAAGCGTTTCAATGGGGCTTTTCGATTCTCTTCATCATATTGAGTTTCGGCATGATTGGGCTCTTCGAGCTACAGCCGCCCGAGTGGGCGATGAAGTGGAACCGTGGTGCAGAAAAGCGCGCGGGCTCGATCCTCGGCGCGTTCTTGTTCGGCATCCTTGGCGCGATTCTTGCGAGTCCATGTACCGGTCCCGCGATTGCAGGTCTTCTCGCTTATGTAGCAAAGACAGGAAATCCTGCCCTTGGCTTCTTGTTGTTCTTCACCCTGGGACTAGGCATGGGGGCTGTCTTTTATGCTTTTGGTTCCATGAACTTCGCATTGCGCCCCGGCCCATGGATGGTGTGGGTACGCTACGTCTTTGGCGCGCTGTTGTTTGCCGGCGCGATTTACTATTTGGCCCAGGGCGAGTTGCTTGATCATAACGTCTTGCTTTGGATTGGAATCGTCATTGCGGTGATATCTGGTATTGCAGCGATTTGGCATTTGGTGAAGAAGGAATACGAAAAACCCTCCGTGGCGCGATTCCGCGGCACCGTATTGACCCTCATGTACCTCTTGTTCCTCGGCGGTGTGTGGTGGTACACACGTCCGCCCGAGAACACGCTCGATTGGGTTTCTGTTGCGAACGTGGAAGAGCTTCAAGCCGAAGTGAAGAAGGCCAACGATGCGGGGCGCGCTGTCGTGGTCGATTTCACGGCCAAAAATTGCACGTATTGTAAGTACTTCAAGAAAGTCATCTCCGACGACGAAGCACTCCTCGCGGACTTCCGGAAAGTGACTGCCATCAAAGTGGATCTAACCAATGGCGAGAAGCCGCGTATTCGCGGCGCCTTGGGAGCCCCCGCCCAGTCGAGACCCTTCATGGTGTTCATCGATCGCAATGGCGTCATCCGCCGCAAGGCCGACGTAACGAGGTGGCCGGAGGGTGGTTGGGAAGAAGCACCTCAGTACCTCCAGAAACGCATCAAGACGGTTCTCTAGGTACGAAGAACACGCCCGCGCGTTCTTGGCGAGTGCGGAGGGCTCTTGCGCCAACGCGGCGCAGGACGCCTAGAGCCCCCCATTGGGCATTACCAACACCCGTTGGGGTGCCTCTTGTGCTTCACTCCACGCGAAGTCGATTGCGGGCTGCAGTTCATCAAACGCGAGCAGCCCCATCGGCCGCAAGATGTCGCGTGACAGTGAACTCACGACATGAATCGGGTGGTCCTTCGCTAGGCGTCTAACGCTATAGGCCGTCAATCCGTACGGATGAAACTTGTCGCGCAAGGCCGCCAAGTGTCGATGCAGTTTGCCGCTTTCAAACCACGGCAAGAACATGGGATGCCCAGGACCGTTCGGGGCATCAGCCGTCCATATGAGCGGAGCCCCCGGCTTGGCCCACGCCGCCGCGCGCAAGAGACACTTGTGCGCTTGAATCAGGTCGCCGTCCACGGGCGGCGGCGTGTGAACCACAACGCAATCAAATCCCTCGGGCAAGGGCATCGCATGTAGCGCCTTCCACCTCGCGATAGCTTCGGTATGGGCTTCTTCAATGGACCCAGCGACGGCGTCTGCGATGTGATCGGAGTCATTGAGAATGACGTTAAGAAGAAACGTATTCGGAAGAAGCGCTGTGGCGCGATGAAGCGCTTTGCGAAACCGATTCGACGATCCGTCGAGTCCTGAAGTGACGATGCTTCCATTGGGTTGCACGATGGCGTCAAGCGTGAGTCGGTGTGCAGCGACAACCGTCTTGCGTTCGGCCACGCCGGGTACGAGGGCCTTGGGTCCTCCGCCGAAACCTGTAAGGTGATGAGGAGTGACCGCACCAGTGAGAATCACCAGGTCGGATTCGGCAACGGATCGGTGGACGCGAACATCGCCGAGTTCCGCGTCGGTTCCAATGGACACGTTGGACTCGGGTGTATCGGGCGCACTCTGAACCGGTCGCAACGTATCCATGATCTCGTTGCCAACCAATCGACGCACATCATCGCGTGATGACGTTGTATGGATGCCCCGCGCAACTACGATTCGAATGCGTTGAGGATGGACGCCCGCGAGGGCAAGGCGAGCGAGAAGCGGAAGTAAGTATGTGTGCGCGGCGGCAGGACGCGTTCGATCCGGAATGATGATCGCTACACTTTGTATGTTCTTTGCGCGACTCGCGAGCGGCGCTGATCCCACGGGTTCATCAAGGGCTCGCGCAACGACACCCAGCGGATCGCTCGCAGCTCGGATCTTCTTCCCCTCGAGCCTAAGAACGCTGCTCGTCTTGGGTATGGCGCCCGTCAAGGTGCCTGAACTCGTTTGAAACACCAGGCTTGACGACATGGGCTGCGGCATGGGCGCATCCTACCTTTGAGCGTCTCGAGGCTGGCACGGTGTGTCTATGGAGGGCCGATTTTGGAGGGTAAATCGGTTTCGCGGAGGCGCCGTCGCTCGTGTTATTGCGCCGTCCATTGGCGTTCGAAGAGGCGATGAGGATTCCTTACCCCGATGCGGATCTGATTGTGACACACGACGCAATGCTGATGCTCAACGTCGGCCTGCGACACTCGTTCAAAGACATCGCGAGGTACTGCTAGGAAATGATGGCCTTGGCGGTGGGCGATGTCATACACCACGAATCCGCGCATACGCGTGATGCCAATGGCGGTTTGACGAGATGACGAGAGCTGCGTACCGAGTTTGTTGTCATCGACCTTTGTCGGGATCGGGCGTAGTGCGTCTTTGCCACGGACCACCAAGCCCGCCGTCGCAAAATGCTTGGCCCGAAACAAGGTAGCGCCAGCACTTCCCGCGATGGGCGTAGGTTCGTAGCACTGCCCCACTTTCCACGCTCCCTTGTGAACCAGTGCATTGCTGCGCGGGTCCATGGAGCCTGCAAGTTCGCACGTTCGGACATCGAGCTGTGTTTCAGAAGACGCGGTAGGGAGGGCAGCCAAATCAATAGCACGCATGACGGCGGGATCGAGGGCTTGTTGTGCGCGAACATGTGGCCTTTCGTCAAACGGGCGAAGCAACACGGCTACGAGGACGGCTGCCGCACATGCTGCTCCGCCAATCCACCAACTAAATCTCGCCTTGCGATCTTCAATCTCCTCGACTCGAACCGAATCGAGTCGAGCGCGAACCCGCAACGCAAGCACATCAACGGATGAAGTTTCTTGGTGGGTGCGCCAGGTCGCGCGGGCGCTCGAGAGGTGCTCTAGGAGTGCGCATCGCTCGGCAACCCGGGACGCAACGTCGACATGCTTTGCTTGGAATGCTGGATCAAGTAGCTGACTTCGTCGACGACCCCAGAGCCCTTGCTCGTCACCCATGGGTGTTTCAAGGGCACGATCCAGCGAGGCTTCATCACACCACCAGGGTGAAGATTCGCTTGATTCGGTTTCGTGGGTGGGGGAGTGGTTCAAGTGTCTCCTTCGGTATCGGCGTGTTCCGATCCGTCTTCTTGTGAAACGAGGGCCTGGCGGACGTATTCCCGTCCGCGATACAATCGACTCATGACGGTGCCCGGCGGAATGCCCAGGATCTCGCCCACCTCGCGATAGGAGAATCCGTGGAGGTCTCGAAGTTGGACACACTCCCGAAACGGCTGAGGAATACCCTCGATTGCGGCCAGCACGAACTGATGCGAGGCATCGCGTTCAAACGCTTCAGGCGGTAGGGGGGCTGCGAGGGCCTTCGCGCTTTCGCTGGACATCTCGATCAACTCGTCTTCCGGGCGATTCGCAGGACGATGGCGGGCACGGCGGTAGTGATCAATGTGAAGCCTGCGCATGATGGTGAACATCCATGCTTTGGGCTGGGTGCCAATCTGAAAGCGGTCAAAGGCCTTGAATGCCTTTACATACGTATCTGCGACCAGATCCTCGGCATCGTGCAGATTGCGAGTGAGGGCCAAGGCAAAGGCCCTGCAGTCAATCAGCAGGGGAAGGAAGATTGTGTCGAAACTCGTCGCAGGTTGGGCGTGGGCCTGTTCAACCCGGTCTCGATCCACGCGGCGGCCAGGAACAAGAAAGTCCTCAGGCGTGGCAGCCGACATGCTCATTACGGATCATCGTCGCCGCAAAGGTAGGGGCTACAATCACGAAATGCGGACCACCGTATTTGTAGACGGCGATATTGCCGGCCCCGAGACCGCTTCAGTGCCCGTGTTGGATCACGGGTTTCTCTTTGGGGATTCCGTCTACGAGGTGCTCTGGTGGCACCGGGGCGTGCTCATCCAGGCGGAAGATCACTTCAGTCGATTGCGACGTTCCGCGTCGTTGCTGTATATGGACTTGCCCTATTCCGACGCCGATTGGCGCGTAGCCATAGATAAGACGCTGCACGCCTCGGGCGCCACTATCCAAGACGAGGTCTACGTTCGTTTGGTCATCACACGTGGATCGGGACTTTGCTCGATCGATGTGACGACGGCGCCCGCACGTCGTTTGGTCGTGATTGTCAATCAAGCGGTACGGCCCACGCGGCCGTTGATTCGTCGTGGCATTCACGCACATGTTGTTTCGCGTCGCCGGATGCCGACTTCGGCCCTGTCGCCTTCCGCCAAGTCCGGCAACTACTTGAACAACGTGTTGGCGCTTCATGAGGCTCACCGTGCGGGAGCGGACGACGCGATTTTCCTCAACACCGAAGGCCACGTCGCGGAAGCGTCCACTTCCAACGTGTATTGGTGGAAGAACGGCGCGCTCAATACACCGGCTCTCACCTGCGGCATCCTTGAAGGCACCACGCGCCGAAGGCTTCAGTCGATTTGTCGACAGGAGGGGATCGAGTGGGTCGACGCGATTGCGGGCGCCGATGCATTGCGGCAAGCCGACGAGATGTTCGTATGTTCGTCGATTCGTGGGGTCATGGCCGTCACCCGCCTCGACGGCGTCGATGTAGCCCGCGGTGTCGGGGGCGAGCGCACCCTCGAGATGGCGGAACTCTTCAATCAAGCGGCGAACAACGAACGGCAGCAGGTGCTTGAGGCCTCATCTTGATCGGGCGATGTGCGAGCGAGGCCGATTGGCACGGTACACGCACAACCAAGAGCATGGTCTCTCGCATCTCCGCCGCCACCCCTCTGACGTCTGGCAGTGACCCCTTGAGGTCCTCCAATGCGAGTACGTGCGTTACTACATCGACACTACACCGTCCCCGCAGCGACACTCTCACCCTCGGCGCGCGCCCCACATCGGGCCGGGTGAGCTGGCCCTTTCTAACCGCGTTGACCCTTGCGTGTGTTGCAGTGTTGGCCCCCATCATCCTCGTTACCTGGCGATCGTTTCACGTCACTGAAATCGAGCTCCACGACGGTGAGGTCTACGTGGCCGCGGGGGAAGTAAGTCGCACGGACCGCGGCATACAGTTTCTCATTCAAGAGAAGCCCGGCGATTCCAGAGTGTCAGTGCCCTGTTCCCACGATCAGGTAAAGAGTATTCGGGACGTACTGAGTTTGAGGCACTATCGATTCGTATTGGGCGATGGTCGTACGTATGAGTTGATCAAGAACAGTACGTGGGTAGGTCTTGGAGCCGCGTTGTTGGCTCTCCTCTTTGGAATTCCGTTGGCATGGATTCTGGCTCGAACTCGATTTCGCGGACGAACGCTTCTTGGAGCGCTGTGCCTGGCTCCCGCCATCCTTCCTCCCTTCTTCATCGCACTCGGAGGTGCGCGCACCATTCAACGCGCGTTGATCGATTCCTTTGGCTGGCAAGGTAGTACGCTTCAGTTCGCGACCGCCATGATCGTGTTTGGTTCCGTGCTTTATCCGTTGGTGGTGCTGCTGTTGGCACCGTCGCTCGCGGCCATCCCCGCCGGACCCTGGGAGTCGGCTCGCTTGTTGGGAGGACGTGGAGCGGCCTTTAGGACCGTCACGTTGCCGGCTGTTTTGCCCGCATTGCTGGGGGCCTTTGTCTTGTGCTTCGTGACGGCTTTGACCGATTTTGTCGTGCCCGATCTCATGGGTGTAATGCTCCCCGGGGGCGGATCGCCAGGGCATGTCTTTGCGACGGAAATCCTGTTGCAGTGGAAGCAGGAAGGCAACGTAGGGCGCGCCGTTGCAACCGGTGCTCCCCTTGTGTTGGCGACGGGTCTCCTCGTGGCCATGTCGATGTGGTTGCTACGAGGAAGCCCCCTGTTCGCTCGTGGTCGTGGGCAGCGGACGCGAGAACCACAGCGCATGAGCGTGCTTGGTTCCATCGTGGCTCTGATCGTTGTAATCGCAGTTCTTTGGCTTTCCATTTGGATGCCGTTTCAAGGAATCGCGTCGTGGGCTTCGGGATCGGGGGAAACCGTTGCGAGCGGAAGCAGCGAAGTTCAGAAAGTCACCGCTACGGGCGAGCTTTTCGACTTCGAGAAAGCGCTCGACAATACCCCGGGAAGTCGTGAAGAGCGCGATCGTTGGTTGCGCCATGCACTTGCAGCCGCAGTCTTAGCGCTCATGATTGCCGTGCCTCTTGCCCACGGTCTTCGCCAAGTACGCGGACCGCTCCGCTGGCTTGCGTTGCTATGTGTCATACTTCCCTTAGCGGTTCCGGGCCTTGTTCTAAGTGCGGGAACAAAGTTGTTTTGGAGGCAACTTCCCTTCGGCGACGCGGGAAGTGGATCTTGGTCGGCCATCTTAGTTCGTGTCGGGAAGTTCTTGCCCTATGCAGTATTGGCTTCGTGGTTGGCACTTCGCACCGTGAGGACGGGCCAAGAGCAAGCCGCCAAGTTGCTTGGCGCGCGTTCCCCCGTCGCAGTGTGGGGACCAAGCGCATGGTTGGGCATCGTCGCGGCGGGAATGGCGGTACTTGTTCTTGGCCTCCGCGAACTCGAAGCGGTGATCTTGCTTGATAGCCGCATTCTCCCGATGCGTCTTTATGACAAGATTCACTTCTCTCGACTTACCGACGAGGCCAATCTTCTTTTTCTTTGCCTTCTCTATCTGCTGATCCCCGCCATCTTGCTGGCCTGCGCGCTTGCTTGGCGAGGACGCCGAGCCCGGTAAAAGCCTGTCACGGCGATTCAGAGCCTTGTGGGAAGACGTTGATACGGTGGGCGGGTGGCGGCGTTCGTCGTCATTCCTCCGTGTAGGAGTCTGTATGTATCACCCACGACCCGCATCATTCCCACGACCCGAGTTCAGCCCACGCACCAATTCCTCCGTGCGGTGGTGGGTGCTTCTCCCCTTCGCACTCGTCAGCGCTTCTGTCTCGTCGGCAGACGTACTCACGACCAAGCAAGGACTTGTGATAGAGGGACTTGTATCTGAAGTGGGGCGAGCTGATTCAGGGCAATCCAAGCCAGGCTCATCTGAAGTAAGTCGGGGAGGGTATGCGATCACGACCGAGCACGGCGTCATTCGCGTTGAAAAGAACAACGTGTTGTCGATCGTGCGAGGAGAGTCGCCCCGTGCAGATTGGCAGGCCGCATTCGTAAAGGGAGCGTCCGACGCGAAAGAACTCTATCGGTTGGCCGTCGGTGCCGAAGCGCGCGGCATGAAAGATCTCGCCGAACGTGCGTACGCGGCCGTTGTTGCGATCGATCCACAGCATCGTGCTGCGCGACGTGCACTTGGATACGAACTTCACCAAGGCGACTGGAAGCCCACGAACGAGTTGCGACGTGCTGAAGGCATGGTGATGTTTGAGGGCGCTTGGAGACTTCCCGCCGAAGTCGAGCACCTCATGAAGTCTCGCGCAAAGATTACGAAAAAGTCAAGAACACCCGCGAAGAGCCCAACCACCCTTGCCAAGGAATCCGCTGCAAAGGCATATGCGTGGCTCGAGGCATCGGCCCTCGGCGAAATCGCCATGCGCAGGGTTGCAGATCGAGCCTTGGCATCTTCCACCACGCATCACGACGCGCAAGCGGCTGCCTTGAAAGGGCTAATGCACAAGGAGCCTACGATGCGCACGGCGTCGGCGCGCTTGCTTGGCACGTTGGGGGATGAGGCTTCGCTTAAGCCCTTGATACTTTCCGCTGCGCGAGACAAGGACGAGTCCGTGCGTCGCGAGGCAACCCTCGCAGCCATGTCCTTTGGTCACGATGATCTCTCTATTCCCTTCGTTCGCGCGCTGGGAAGCCAGAATCTCAAAGTGGTTGCCAACGCGGCGCAGGCCCTTGGGTTGATTGGCGATGTGCGCGCGCTTGGTTACGTCGTCAAGCGTATGGTTTCGGCTGGATCATCTACGCGGAACTTCGTGGCGTTCACCAACCAGATTTCGTACGTGCGAGACTACGACGTTGAGATCGCACAGGCGAGCAACATTGCGAACCCGGATGTGGGCGTGATCCAAGAAGGCACCATCCTTGATGCGAAAGTAGCGGGGCTCTATTACACCAAGACGTGGATTGAGCCCATTCTGGTGAGTGCGGCCGGAGCGCTGGCAGGCGAGCGTTTCCAGAATCGAGAGGGTGTGCTTGCTTGGCATGCCAAGAACGAAGCGTCCATTCCTGCGTATCCACCTAAGCCAGGTAAGCGGATACGGAAAAAGCGACGCGGTACCTGGATTGGCGTGCCACAGCCCCAGAGGTAACGGCTGCTACTGCGTGGGTCGTTTGACCCTGTCCAGCACGCTTCACAAGACCGGTAGGCTCCACCTATTCGCCGGTGGCCGGACGAACCGCTCCGTGTACGAATCGCAGCGTCACAGACGCGGGGACAAAACTGGATTGCCAGAATCCGTTTCGCTGACGGAACGCCGAACGTGAACTTCTTAGCTCTCTTCGTCTTCCTTGGCGGCCAAGGCTTCGTCGCGCTTTAGAGCCTTGCGTGAACGGACCTTGAACTTGGTGCGCACCTTAGGAAGCCCGAGCACCGAATCGCCATCGCTCCAACGCTCTTGTTCTTTGAGCTTTTCGATTCGTTCCCAACGAGTCAGCACGCTGCGCGGACGCTCGAGCGTGTTCTTGAGTTTGAGGCTTCTGTGAATCGACATGGCTTAGCTCTCTCGTCTGGCGGGGGCGTCTCGGTCGCGCAGTATCGCCTCATGCGACGCTCTGTCGTCCAATTCACGGGGCCCGAAAGCGAGGAATCCCCGCAGGATTGAATTGTCGGCTCGAATTGGGGTCCCGCGTCTCCGAATTCCTCATGAAATGGGAATAACGCGCGAGAATTGGAAAGCGAAACGAGAAGCGAAATCGACCCTTGAGCTGCACGATCGCTTTGACGCTCACCGGTCCCAGCTGGGAAACTCAGCGAATCGGAATGGAGCTCGACCGTAGATGTCAACCGTATCGAGTGCCTTGCGACGAATGTAGCCCTTAGCGAGTTCCAGCGATGGAAATGGCCCCAACTCGACCAGGAGCTTGGTCCCCGCAACTTCGATACGGTGAATCATGTGTCGGCCAATTTTGTATCGGCGGACAAGGGTATAACCCAGTTCCTTGCTCGTTAGGAGCTGCCCCGTGTTCTTGGCCCGTTGCACCCACGTGAGAATCGTCACTGCCTGTTGAGTGTCGCGTTGAAGCGTGGCATTGGTGCTCTTCTTTGATCCGCCTGATGAGAGACCGAGGAAAAACGCCAGAAATATGGCCAGGGCGCCCGCCGCGGTAGCGAGCAGGATCTGGCGGCCCGAAACAAACGTTCCGCTGTTGGGGCTAAAGAGGCCCTCGGGTCCGAACAGTCGGTTCCGGAAACCCCTGTCGCTGTTGGCATGTGTGGTTGCACTGGATTTCGAGCTGCTGCTGGATCCGCTCGCACGCTTTGCGACCTTGCTCCCCGTACTCTGGGTCTTACGCGCACTCTTAGCTGGAGTGTTCTTGCGACTTGCACGTCGTTCGTCGCGACGGGCACGCTTGCGCGCTTCAGCAGCAGCGAGTTCGCTTTGCTGATTGAAGATGTCGAAGAGGTCGTTTGCCTTCCGCGCCATGTTCACCACACCGAAAAGAGTAGAGGTTGAAGATGGAAGCGCGTTTCTCCGAATTCACGCAAGACATGGCCAAGACGACCGCGCCGTACGGGTTGATTCGCAAGAAACCTCGTGTCCGTGTAGACACACCGCCTCCGCTATCAAGTTAGGTCGGAGGGGGGACGTAGGACATTGAGCGGACTCTTGAACACAATCCGTGGAAGTTGATCATTGGCGGCGCAAACGAGTCCGACACGTGGCGGGCCCTCAATCGACTTGGGTACGATCCGCTCAAACACGTTCCGCTCGAGTACGAACCTCTCAGCCACGATGCGATCCGTTTCGCTGATGCCGAATCATCCGCTCGGCCATCGACCAAGCTGCAACTAGGGAGGCCTCAGTTGCGATGCCCTGCCCCGCAATGTCATGGGCCGTTCCATGATCCACCGAGGTCCGCACAAAGGGCAATCCGAGCGTTACATTGACCGCGGTGCGCCTGGCGATGGCCTTCACCGTGGGCAAGGCCTGGTCGTGATACATCGCCAAAACCGCATCAAATGCGCCTTCGCAGGCGGAAGGTATGCAAGCATCCGCCGGAAGCGGTCCCACAACGTCCCATCCTCTCTCTTGCCCAATGGCTACGGCCGGAGCGATGATCTCATGGTCTTCACGCCCCAGAAGTCCCCCTTCGCCAGCATGGGGGTTGAGTCCACACACTGCGATACGCGGCGGGCGCTCGAGGGGGAACTTCCGAAGGAGTTCTCCGTGAAGGAGCGAGAGGTCACGGACGATTCCCTTCGTCGAGAGTCGATTTCCAACTGACATCAGCGGCACGTGAATCGTAGCGAGTACCGCTCGGAGCTTTGCCCCGGCGAGCATCATGAGGACATGGGGGGTCTTGGTCTCGTCGCGCAGGACTTCCGTGTGTCCCGGTTGGGTCACCCCGGCCAAGTTCCACGCACCTTTATGAATCGGAGCCGTCACAATGCCAGCCACGGCGCCTTGCTTGGCCAATCGGATCGCTTCCACGACCCACCGGTGCGACAGGCGGCCAGCAACTTCGTGGACTTGCCCCAAGGGAGGACGTTCGGGCAAAGCACTGCTTGGAGTCCAAAGGACAGGTTGGTTCGATGCGATGGATCCGAGTGATGCGACGTTGTCCGCGGGCATCAGCATCCCGCGAGCGTCGTCGTCAAGCGTTCTTCCGTCGCCGATCAAGATCATTTGAGCTTCGTCGAATCGATGCGCGCGAAGGAAGCGGCTCACGATCTCGGGACCGATTCCGGTAGGGTCCCCGAGGGTGACAGCCAAACGAAGTGGTGTGTGCTGGGTCATGAAACACTCCGTCGATGGAGCGCGACATCAAACGGTAGTAGCACGATGATGGCTGCTACGAGCAGGGGCCAGAGCGATTGGCGAATGGGAATGCGACCTTCCTCGAGTCTTGAGAAGAACGCCTTTGCGCTCGCAGGCGCTTGCCCCATTACGGATGCAAGTCGATCTGCATCACCGCGGGGCTCGCCTTCTGAAGGGTAGGCGCGACGGCGATAGTCGATGCTCAATCCATGGGTGCCGTCCTTCATCCGCGAAGAGACTCTGCACAGCGCACCTGCGGTCGCATCGGGAAGCGGTAGCGATGTCGGTTCGCGCGACGCCCGAACGACGCCAAGCGGCTGAGTGACTTCACCGGGGCCGATCCACTGGAGCGAGACTTCTCCCACGCTCATCCCGGGAGGCCATGAAATGTCTACCGAACTGGCTTCGGGTGACTGTCGAATCTGAAGATGTGGGACGCGGTCGAACGAACCAGCTGGCGCGACGGCGGCAGCGCGAGCCTGTTGCAGAAACAGCCCCCAGTCTTCCCAACGCTCGGTCCCGGGATCATCGCTTGGCACAGCCCAGACCAAGACACGTCCAAGACCTTCACGCCGCGCCGCGAGCGCGGCATCCTCGTCGCGCGCCATCAGCACAATGGCGTCTTGGGCGGGTTGGTTGGCGTACACAGGCGTCACGGCTGGTAGATGTCCGTCGCGAACGCCAAGCAGGGCCTCATGTCGTTGCACGATTCTAAGAGGCTTGCGTTCGGTGACGGCAGGTCCATCGGGTTCGGGATCAAGTGGCGGCAGTGGATCTTTGGATGGCAACGGCGAAGGGGCGTCTTGCTTCTCTGGTTTTGGCTTGGGAGGAGGACGCGTTTCTTGCGGGTTGCGCATGCGTGCAAGAGCCTTCGCATCGACCGAGCGCCTTTCTGCGAGCGTCGTAGTGTCACGCGTCAAGATGGTGGGGATCTCACCCGCCGTTCGTGCCGCGATCACGCTCCCCCCGGCCGCCCAGTGCACAATCTCGCGCAAGTCGCGAAGTCGGGCGCCGCGCCCAATGCCCACGGCCGTAATCGTCACTCCCCGCGCGCCAAGCGGACGAACGATGGGACTGAATATGGGCGCGCCCACATTTTGCGCGCCGTCGGTGAGCAAAATGATGTGTTGAATCGGCGTCTGGTTGGCGGGCCGATCGAGCAACGCGGCGGCTTTCTTGAGAGCCGCGAAAATGTCGGTGGCTGTGCCGTCGGCCCGTAACCCTGCTGCCCAAAGCGAGCGCTGCGTGCTTTCTCGAACACGCCGTGGTTTGAGAACCACGCGCGGCTCCGACGCGAACGTGATCACCCCAAGGCGATCCC
>JAVJHY010046701.1:0-23764 GCA_035593235.1 Phascolosoma agassizii
TCAATTTTCTACGAAATCGATTGAGAAGTCTCAAAGCAGCGTAAAATAAGGATTAAATCAGGCTTCTATTTGTGCTTTTAATTTATAGTATGCCCTTTTTGAAGCAATTTCTTCAGCTTTCTTTTTGGAGGTTGCCCGTCCTTTTGAAACCAGATCCTGATCAACTAGTAATTTTACACTAAAATGCTTTAATGTATCATTCCCGGTATCTTCGTAAACATTATATTTAATTCTTTTCTTTCTTTTTTGACTCCATTCTATCAGGACACTTTTATAACTGGTAATTTTGCCTTCCAGCCTTTCAATATCAACATAAGGTTCAATTACAAACCTAAAGATGAACTTTTCAGTGAATGCATAACCCCTGTCTGAATGAATGGCTCCAATTAAAGCTTCAAATAGGTTGCCATGAATATTGTCTCCAAAATTTGTGTTTGGAACAGAGCTCTCAACAAAATGAATCAGATCTAAATCTTTTCCTAATTCATTAAGGTGCTCCCTACTAACTATTTTAGAACGCATTTGTGTGAGATAACCCTCGTCACCTGTCGGAATTTTTCTAAAAAGATAGTTGGCAATTACAGCTCCTAAAATAGCATCTCCCAAAAATTCTAAACGTTCATAATTTTTTGGAAACCCCTTCTTATTAACTTTTTTAAGAGAGCTATGGGTAAAAGCTTCTCTATAAAAATCAATTTTTTTAGGCTTATAACCTAAAATCTGTTTCATCGCCATAATAAATTCTTCATCCTTGGCAGAATGAGAATTTGTTATTTTGCGAATTAGATTCATTAAGTTTTAATCTTCGAATTTTTTAAATAAGATACACGCATTATGTCCACCGAACCCAAACGTATTACTCATGGCTACCTTAACTTCTCTTTTTTGAGCCTTATTAAATGTAAGATTTAATTTTGGATCAATCTGATCATCATCAGTAAAATGATTAATAGTTGGTGGAACAAGTCCATGATTTATGGAAAGTATAGAAGCAATGGCTTCTATGGCTCCGGCAGCACCTTCGGCCCCAAGGGCCCGGATGCCGGCCGCAAAGGGGCAGACATCGCCGGACAGGCCTCCGGGGGGTTGATCCTTTCGACGGGAAGCGGACCGGAAGACGCCGGACCCGTCGCGGTAACGATCGCCGACCACATTGGCTCTCAGAACCTGGTCGCGGGCGTGCTCTCGGCCCTGTACGCCCGCGAACAAACAGGGCGCGGACAACACGTGCAAGTCTCGCTGCTAGGCGGGCAGATCTACGCCCAGGCCTCCGAGTACGCCTACACTTTCATGACCGGGCGCGAGGTCGGTCAACCTAGTGGCGGGCATCCGTTGATCCCGATGATCTATGGCGTGCTTCCCACATCCGATGGCCACATCGCATTGGTCGGGGTGAAGGGCGACCAGCGCCACGTCTTCTTCGCCGCAGTGGGACTTCCGGAGCTCGCCGATGACGAGCGCTTCTCGGCGCTCCTGCTCTCGCCCGAGAATCGAAAGACCCTGTTCGTCCTACTGGCCGAGAGTTTCCGCAAGAAGACCACCGCCGAATGGGAGGGGATTCTTCGCGACGCAGGCCAGCGTTTCGCTGCTGTGCGTTCGAGAGGCCAGGTCGGCGAAGACCCCGGCGTCTTCGAGAACGGTTACTTGCAACGAGTCCAGCATCCGGAATGGGGAGAGATCACGATGCCGGGCTGCCCCATCTCGATGAGCGCTACACCGACCCGAGCCGGGGAGTTGGCTCCGGAACTTGGCCAACACAGCGAAGAGATTCTCCTCGAGCTCGGTCTCGAATGGGAGGATATTGGCCGGCTTCGCGAGGGCGGGGTGATCTAGGGGCCGCTTCGCTCCTCGATGCAGATCGCCGACGCGTCTACGCGAACGCGGTACGCGATCCGGGAGGGACGCTGGAGGTTGGTGTCAGGGCGCGGACGAGACGGCCGGGAGATCGCCACGCATCGTAGCGATCTCTTTGGCGTAAATTCCGCGGGTGGTCTTTACCTGGTCGCGTAGGGCGACGATGCTATCGAGAGGCATCTGCTCGCTGACGAAGGAGAGCACGAAGCCGGGGACCCGTCCGCCGAGATCGACGGAGACCTGATAGACGACACGGGTTCTCTCCGGCGTGATCGACTCCAGGAGGTACTTGCCGGAGAGCGCAGGCATCCGGACTGCGCCGTCGATCGGGGGAAGTTCCGGCCAGTCGATTGCGTTCATGTTGATCTCGGCATGGTCTCCTGCCGAAGCGATCGTCACGAGACTCCGCACGACTGCGTCGCGATCGGAAACGGGCCAGTCGCCTTGGGTGCGCGTGTAGATCACCCGAGATTTGGGCGTCACTTCCAAGGCCCGAGACTCAACGCAACGCGGCATCCACTCGGTGCGCCGGTCATCGTCGGCGAGAACGGCCAGGATATCGAAGAGCCCCGCCTCGATTTCGGCCGAGGCACGAAAGCGCGGCCCCCCGCCCTCGCCTTCGCGGCGGAGCAACTGGACGCCGTCTTCGTCCCGCTGGGTCACCCAGACTGGGGACTCCGCAGACGCCGTCTCTTGGGCAAAGGCAAAGTGGGTCGGCAAGAGCGCCAGAGTCAGGGTGAGCAGCAGCGGGTATCGGCGGGGCATGGGGCTATTCTAGCTCGGATCGGCCGGGCCGTGAGAAACCGGCCATTCTCGGTCGGGCAACGCGACTTCCACGGTCACGAGATCTTCCTGGGCGCTGCTCGAGCCGACATGAAGGTGCCAGGAAGGGTCAACGAGGTGCCAGACACGAGATGCGGGGTCGAAACTGGCGAGATCTCGCAGCCGGACCTCGATGGCCACTCGCTTCCCCTGTCCTGCGGCAAGGGGAACTCGTCGGAAGGCGCAGAGCCGCTTGCTGGGCTGGTCCTCCACCGGCTTGGCCAGCCCCCCATAGACCTGAACCACGGCATCCGCATCGGGGCCCTCGTCGTTCCTCAGGCTGACGTAGACCTGCAGACGATCCCCGTCGGGTTCGACCGCAACCTCGGGGTCGTCGATCACGAGCGACGAGTAGCTCAGCCCGAAGCCGAAAGGGTAGGCGGGCCGAACCTCTTCCTTCTCGAATTTCGTGTAGCCATGCCACAGGTCGTATTCGATCTCGGTCGCCTCGCGATCGAAGTACGGCAGGTCCTCAGTTCGCGCCGGAACCGTAAAGGGAAGCTTCCCCGATGGGTTGACCCGACCTAACAACAGGTCAGCAAGGGCCGCGCCGCCTTCCATCCCCGGATACCAGAGCATCAGGATTCCAGGGACGGACTCTCGCCAATTCTCCATCCAGACGGCAGAGCCGGCCATCACCCCGACCACCGTGCGCGGGTTGGCAGCAGCCACGGCTAGGATCAAGGCTTCCTGATCCGCCGGCAGACCGAGATCGAGCCGGTCTCCGCCAATGCTCTCTCCGCTCCCGCCGAGATCCACGCTTTGGCCGGGGATGAACTCCCCCTCATCGAGATGGGTGTAGCCGGCGACGATCAGGACAACGTCCGCGGCCGCGGCTCGGCTTGCCGCACGGCCCGGGTCGTCCCCCGGATCGTGCAAGACCTCACAGGAGCCGGGCAGAGCGGCGCGCAGGCCATCGAGGGGCGTGACGCATCGATCCGGGTAGACGCGACTGGACCCTCGATCCCCCAAGTTCGGGGTGGCGGCCAACTCGCCGACCACGAGCACCCTCTCGAGCCCTTCGGGATTCCAGGGCAGCACCCCCTCGTTGCGGAGCAGGACGATGCTCTTCTCGGCGGCTTCACGAGCCAACGCCACATGGGCCCGTGAAGCGACCTGTTGCAACGAGTAGGTTTCGGGGTCCGGCCGTTCGAGGGTACGGAAGAGACTCCGCAGAACCCGCGTCACCGCATCATCGATTCGCTCTGGAGCCACCTCCCCGCGTTCGACGGCTGCACCAAGCTTCTCCCCGAAGTGTTGCGTATCCGGCGCCTCCACATCGAGCCCCGCGGCAGAGGCGTCGGCACCGCGGCACCCGAGCACGAAGTCGGAGTACACGAAGCCGTCGAAACCCCAGTCCCCCTTCAAGATGTCCTGAAGGAGATCGGGGTTGTGGCCACAATAAGCTCCATTGACCTGGTTGTAGGCGCTCATCACCGCTCCGGCTCCCGCCTCGATACAGCGCTCGAAGTGGCGCAGGTACACCTCGCGCAGGGGACGTTCGGCGACCTTCACGTCCACGCTGAAGCGTGCGTTCTCCATGCTATTCGCCGCGAAGTGCTTGACCGTCGCGACCACATTGTGGTGTTGCACGCCTTGCGTGAGGGCGACTCCCATCTCTCCCAACAGAAAAGGATCCTCGCCGTAGGTCTCCTGGGCTCGTCCCCACGCCGGATGGCGCAACAGGTTGATGCAGACGCCGCCAAAGAGATTGCCGCCGTAGGCCCGCAGCTCCCGACCGATGGCGTCGCCAATGCGGCGTTCGAGATCCACGTCGAAGCTCGCGCCCCGAGCCATACTGACCGGAAAGCAAGTGGAGGCTCCCATCGCGATTCCACGAGGGCCGTCGTTGAAGAGCAGAGGCGGAATGCCAAGGCGCTCGTTGCCTGCGCCAATGTGATAGAGCCGAGCGCAATAGCGCATGCCGTCGGCGACGATGGCTTCCATGAAGCCGTGGCCCGAGAGCATCTCCACCTTTTCTTCGGGTCGCAGTTGATCCAGCAGTTCACGGATGCTCGTTTCGCGAGTCTCGGGACGGAGATTGAGTTCGCTGGTCATGAGCCGAGCTTAGTCGTGCGGGTGCCCCATGCGAAAGCGGGGCTTCATGCGGTGGCAATCCACTGAGCTGCCCGCGGATCACTCGGCGTAAGTGGGAGGTCTGGCACCTACCCGCTCGGAGGCGAAGAACCGGCCGTGTGTTGTGCCTGAACCATCCGCCCCCACCGGAACGGCGCCACCATCTGCTTCCAATAGGTCATCGGGAAGTTCGGGAGATCGGCGATCCCAATGTCCGCCGGTGGTTCCCGATCCGCGGGAAGAAAGCGCGTCCCGAAGACGAGGTCCCAGAAGATCAAGGTCTGCCCGTAGTTGGTGTTGGACTCTTCGACCGTCCGGGAGTGATGCCACCGGTGCAGCTCGGCCATGCTGAACACCCAGTTCAGGGGGCCGCAACGGATCTTCATGTTGGCGTGTTGGCAGATCCCATGGAGAGACGAGGCCAGCACCCAGAGGGCCAACACCGACGCGGGTGCGCCCAGAGCCACGAGCGGAATGGTGTAGCCCAGGTTGTTCAGCCCGATATCCACCACGTGGAAGCGAGCCGCATTCAACCAGTAGAGCCGTGGAGCGCTGTGGTGGGTCGCGTGGAATCGCCACATCAGCTCCTTCTCGTGCTGGTACCGATGGATCCAATACTGAAAGAACTCCACGACCACGAGCGCCAGGGCGAGCTGAGCCGCCAGGTGCCACTGCACCGGCCAAAGCGGAGACCCCAAGCGTTCAGAAAAGAAGGACGCGATGGGAAGCGCGATCACGGCGGTCACGGGTCCCAGAAAGGGACCGGAAGTGATCGTGGTGAGGAGCCACGCCCCGTCCGTCGCCACATCGTCCCGGGAGCGGTTCCAGTCCGGGACATGGGGAAAGAGGCGCTCCCCGGCGATGACCATCGCGAAGCCCAGCAGACCAGGCCCGAGCACTGCGAACTCGCCCGGTATCCCTTGGCCGAGCAGATAAATCGACAGGCCGACACAGCCGAACATGACCAGCGGAAAGATCGACCACGCAAAGAGAACTTCCGCGGTGCTCTCCTCACGGCTCGGGGTGAGCTCATGCGGATCGGTGGTGATCGGGGGCGTGCTCACTGCGGTCCTCTCCCATCTTGAGGCATGCGGGCTTCGCCCCAAGACATGCAGGCTCTGACCCACAGGTAGCTCACTCCCGCCCGCACTTCCCGAGTGGGCTCGGTCCTCTACCTTGGGCCGCGGTGGGACTCAAGCAATTCGAGCGAAAGTTCGGCGCCGATCTGGTGCGCGAGCTTCCGGCTGAGCCGGCGGTCTACCTCTTCAAGGACGAGGAGGGAGCGGTGATCTATGCCGGCAAGGCGAAGAACATCCGCCGTCGCCTGCAGAGCTACCGTGGGGCCAGCCGGCGCAAGGTGCACCGAAAGATGCGGACTTTGGTGCGGGCTGCGAGCTCACTGGAAGTACGCCTCCAGCCCTCCGAAGAGGATGCCTTGCTGCTCGAGAACGAGCTGATCCGCACGCTGCGTCCCCACTACAATGTTGATGGCGCATTCTCCTTCCTCTATCCCGCGTTAGGCCTTGGCCTTTGTGACCACCTCACCGTGCTTTGCTTCACAACCCGGGTCGACGCCTACCGCGGCTTGGGCCTGCACTGGTACGGGAGCTTTCGATCCCGTCCCCGCACCTTGGAGGCCTACGAGGCCCTTAGCGCCCTCCTGGATCGGGTCGGGCATCGCGAGCCGCGCACGCGACTTGCCGACTTTCCTCGAATCCGGGGGTCTCGTGTCGCCGGGTTTCGGCGTGCCCAAGAATGGGAACCGTCGCTACGCCGATTGATTTCCGGTGAGTCGAGAAACGTTCTCCCGGCCTTGGCTGCCCAATTGCTCGAGAAATCCTCTGCCCGTCGCGAGGCCCAGCAGGTGGGCGATGACCTCCGCTTGTTGCGGGCCTTCTTCGAAACCGATGCACAGCCCCTTCGACAGGCGCTTCGCGCGGCCGGACGAACCGAGCACTTCGTGGATCAGGAAGAACGCGATGCGTTGTTCATCTCCCACCGACACCGGCAAACGGCGAAGCCGAACCCATAAGGGGCGCCTCGGTGGCTCTCGAAAGGGCGCCGAGTCTCGGCGACGGGCCGCGGGCCGCCCTCCAGCTCGACTACCTACTCGGCCTCGGCCTGTCCTAGGATCGGCGTCCCGGAGGATCCCATGCACACGCTTTATGACCCGCTCGCCCGCGCCTGTCAGATCGGCCCCGATCGGCTGGCTACGGTTTGCGGAGAGGTTCGACACACCTACGCGGAGCTTCACCGGCGCTGCCGGCGATTGGCGGGGGGCCTTCGACGCGCGGGGATGAAGCCTGGCGATCGGGTGGCGATCTGGGCAGGCAACGGCCACCCGTACATCGAGACCTACGTGAGTGTCCCGTCTGCGGGGCTCGTGGTGGTCCCGCTCAACACCCGACACGCCGAGCGCGAGCTGCTCTACGCCTTGAAGGATTCTGGAACGCGGATCCTCTTGACCGATCGGGACCCCGGTGGATTGGCTGCCGCGGTCGAGCAAGTCATCCGGATTCCCGACGAGTATGAGGCCCTGCTCAAGGACGCAGACGAGATCGAGCTCGGAATCGGGATCACCGAAGATTCCCTGGCAGGCCTCTTCTATACGGGCGGAACCACCGGGGCGAGTAAAGGAGTCATGCTCACCCACCGGAACCTGATTGCGAACACATTCCACTGGATGGCCGCGGTTCCGCAGCGTCCCGACGACAAGATGATGGTGATGGCACCGCTCTTCCATGCTGCGGGGTCCAACGGGGTCCTTGGAAGCATCTGGACCGGCGGTTGCCAGGTCCTGCTTCCGGCCTTCGATCCAGGCCAGGCCCTCGACTTGATCGAGAGCGAACGCATCACGGAAAGCCTCGGCGTCCCCACCATGTTGGCGGCGATGGCGGAAGAGCAGCACGTGCGGCCCCGGGATACGTCCACCCTTCGACTCCTGGCCCATGGCGGCTCTCCCATCGCCACCGAGATCTTGCGTCGCGCGACCACAGCCTTCCCGACCGCAGAGCTCCTCGAGGTCTATGGGGCGACGGAGCTCTCTCCCTTGGCGACCGGGCTGCGCAACGAAGAAGCGTTGGTTGACTCGAAGAGGGCTCGATCATGTGGTCAATCGATGCCGGGGATCGACGTGCGGGTCCGCTCCGAGGACGGGAGCGAAGCTCTGGTCGGTGAAGTCGGCGAAGTCGTTGTCCGGGGTCCCAATGTCATGTCCGGGTACTGGAACAAGCCCGAGCAAACCGAGGCGGTGCTGCGTGACGGCGCCTATTGGACCGGCGACCTCGGCTACCTGGACGAAGAGGGTTACCTCTACCTGGTAGATCGATCCAAGGACATGATCGTGTCCGGTGGAGAGAACGTGTACTCGACTGAAGTCGAAGAAGTGCTCTACCAGCATCCAGCCGTCCTCGAAGCTGCCGTGTTCGGTGTGCCGGACGAGAAATGGGGCGAGGCAGTTTGGGCCGTCATAGTGCCCCGAGCCGAGATCGAGACGCCGACCGCCGCGGTGTTGATTGCCTTCTGCCGCGAACACATCGGTGGCTACAAGGTCCCGAAGGGCGTGAGCTTCCAGGAAGAACCGCTTCCCAAGTCTGGACCTGGGAAGGTGCTGAAGAGAGAGTTGCGTGCGCCCTTCTGGGAAGGGCACGATCGACAGGTGGGCTGAACGCTTTCTCCTGCATCCCAACTAACCGACCCGCAGCTTGGTCCTACTGCCTGTTCTGAGGAGACCCCCATGATCGAACTAGAGATCGACCTCGCCACCCAAGACGGCGCGATGAACACCTTCGTCACGCATCCCGAGGAAGGTGGCCCGCACCCTCCCGTTCTGTTCTACATGGACGCCCCAGGCAAGCGCGAAGAACTCCACGATATGGCTCGTCGAATCGCTACCGCTGGCTACTACGTCGTCTTGCCAAATCTCTACTACCGCGAGCGGCGAGAGTTCCGGATGCAAGATGGCGAGGAGGGCATGAAGGAGATGTTCGGCCTGATGCGCACGCTCCGAAATCAGATGATCGTCGAGGACACGCAGACTCTTCTCGAGCACATCGACTCTGACCCCGCGGCACTTCATGGGTCCGTCGGTGCGGTCGGCTACTGCATGAGCGGCCCCTTCGTTTTTGCGGCGGCGGCTGCGTATCCCAAGCGATTCGCCGCTACCGCTTCGATCTACGGTGCGGGGCTGGTCACCGATCGCGAAGACTCGCCCCACCGGAAGGCATCTGAAATCGGAGGGGAGATCTACTTCGCGTGTGCAGAGATCGACCACTACGCGCCGAAGGAACAGATCGACGCCCTCACCGAGCATTTGGCCGCAACCAACGTGCGTCATCGCATCGAATGGTACCCGGGCGTCGAGCACGGCTTCGCTTTCCCCAAGCGAAAGGGCATCTACGACAAGCCCGCAGCCGAGCGCCACTGGGAGCGACTCTTCGATCTTTTCCGACGCAACCTTCCGCGGAACTAGCTGTCGCGGCCGCGCGCTAGTCGACTAGCAACTCCGCGGCGCGGCTCGAGATGCCTATGCCTCGGCGGGCCTGACGTATCGCGTGGCGATCGAAGCCGTTGGTGCAATACCCGATCGAGATGCCCGTCTCGGGATCGGCCCAGGCGATCTGCCCCCCGGCCCCGCCGTGGCCGAAGGCTGACGCCGAGCAGCCATGACCGAAGCCGCGAAGACTCCGCTTTTCATCGCCGGCGATGACGACACCAAGAGCGCGGTTCGCAACCATCCCAAGGAGAGGGTCGCGAAGACTGCCGCTTCCCACCGTCAGTACCTTGTCCATCGTCTCGGGGGCCCAAGGAATCGTCGCGTCACTGGAAGCCTGGCCTAACAATCCCTGATAGAAGAGCGCCATGGTCGATGCGGTCGTCGTAGCGCCTCCGCCCGGGATCCCCGCGCGTCGGAACTCCGGGCGATTGAAACCGAGCACGGCCTCCTCAGTCACCTCACTCGCGGGCGGCCGTTTCATCCCCAACTCCTGATACTCCGAGTCGGTCATCTCGTCGCCGTGGTAGCTGAGATCGGCCATGCGATCCTGCAGCTCGTCCGGGAGACCGCAGAGGAGGTCGGGCAGACCCAGGGGCTCGGCGACGCGTCGTCGAACGAACTCGCCGTACGTGATCCCACTTAGCCGCTCGATGAGATCCGCGATGACGTACATGCTCGAGGACGGGTGATACTCGAACCGCGAGCCAGGCTCCCAATTGAGACGCCATCGCGAGAAACGCGCTCGTCGCGTCTCGGGATCAAGAAACTCGTCCGGTCGAAATGGTGCGCTAGGAAACCCGGCAGTGTGCGTGAAGAGCTGCTCGACGCGGACTTCTTCCTTGCCGCCGCCGCTGAACTCGGGAACGAGATCCACCACGCGGGCATTCGGATCGAGCTTGCCCTCTTGCAAGAGAATCCATGCAGCTGCGGAGGTCACGGCCTTCGTGCATGAGAAGACGCAATACAGGGTGTCATCCGTGGCCGCGCCGACCTCACCTTGCCGGCGGACCTCGCCAAAGCTTCGACAACCTGCGATGCGACCGTGACGTGCGATCGCGATCTGTGCGGAGGGCAGAAGACCCTGCTGTACTTCGCGCCGAGCGCGCCCGAAGAGAGCTTCGAGTTTTTCTGAGTCGATGCCTACTTCTTCGGGTCGTTCTGCGTGCTGTTGAGCATCCATGAAAACTCCTGGGCTGAAACCACCAGGGGCCAGCTCGCATCGCTTTGAATTGCGCACCAACCCTTTGAGTGGGACCAAGTGTGAAGTTGAACACAAGTTGAACCTGAGTAGCAAACGATCTGAAGACTCAGCTCCGCTCCACCGCTAAGTTCATTCGAACCGCTGTTGGTTTGATCGAGTTGTTTCGCGGGGAGAAGAAGTTGAGGATCCGGTCCCTGGGCATCGCCGCCCTCCTTGCCCTCGCGGCCATCCTCCTTCTTTGGGTGAGCGCCGAGCGCGGCATGATCGATGGTCGTTTGCTCTTTGGGCTCTGGAAGGGACGCGAAGCGCTCTTCTCTCTGATCCTTGCGGTGGGTTCCCTCGGGTTCTGTGCCGCGGCTATTTCACGGGAGGCGCTGCTCGCTTTCATGTTCAGCCTGGTGCTCGGATGCTTCTCATGGATGACTCTCGAAGTCGTGGGACAGACTGGCCTGGTTTCGTACCCGAAGCTGTTCGGAAACCCCTTGGAGACAGCGAGGAATCATCTGGCCGATCGGCAGGCGCCGAACCTGAACATTCGTGGTGAAGCGAATCAGGACACAGCCTACGCCTGGGGCCTTCCCCATGAAAAGATCCCCTTCCATTTTCTAACGGACCGTTTCGGATTTCGGAATCCATCCGACCCTGGGAGCGCCGACGTCTATCTCTTGGGGGATTCCATCCTCGTCGGTGGATTGGTTCCCTTCGAGGAGACCCTGACTGGACAGCTGCCCGCCCTCACGGGCAAGACGGTTATGAACGTCGCCCTCGTCGGCCTGAGCCCTCAGGAAGAGCATCGAATTTTCTGGGATTCGGAGCTACCGCTCGAGGGTCGGGTCGTTCTTCAGTTCCTCTTCGAAGGCAACGATCTACTGGACTCCGCTTGGTATCGGTCCGCCGACGCCGAGGCGGAAGCCAGGGAATCAGCCTTCGATCGCAGCTTCCTCCAAAACGCAATCCTCGCAGTGCAGCGCTGGACCCAGCCGGTGGTCGGCCTTGCAAGTCGGCGCACTTGTCGCATTGGCAATCAGGAATACACCTTCATGTGGACGCGGCAGTCCCACGTCGGCGTTGAAGGCGAACAACAAGAAATCCTGGACGCCGTCGCCACCTTCGCTTCCCAGGTGGAAGAAGCCGGAGGGCGCTTCGGCCTCGTCTACGTCCCCGCCAAGCTCAGAGTGCTCGGTCCGGCCTGCGAGACCTGGCCGGAAGAGAGCGATCTGCGGAACATCTACGACGATCACCCCTTTCCAGAGACCGTGCGCGAATTCACCCGCCAGAGGCGGATCCGACTCGTCGACCTCAGCGACCCGCTGATCGAGGCGGCCAAGCAGGGAGAAGTCCCGTGGTTCTGGGGCGACACGCACTGGAATGAACGAGGCCATGCCGTCGCTGCGAAAGCCTTGGTGAAATCGAAACTGCTGCGAGAGCGGTCTCCGGTCGCTACGCGCCCGTAGGCGCGACCCTATTCGTCCGCCTCGAAGCCCGGCGGAGGCACGAACCCGCCGAACTCTTCGGCCATCAAACGCGCGAATTCCATGCAGGTCGCATCGTGGAACTCTGCGCTCACGGCCTGTAGGCCGATCGGCAGACCGTCCGCCCCGGGACCGGTCGGAAAGACGGTGCTCGGCAGGTAGGAAACCGTCGTGAGACCGGCCCAGAAGAGCTGCTCGAAGTATGGACGCTGCTCCCCATTGATCTCGAGCCTTCGCCCAGCCAGGGGCGAGTGATCGTGGGGGAACGCGGTCGTCGCGGACTGCGGGCACAGGACCAGATCCCAATCCTGAAAGAAGGCCTTCCATGCCAGACGAAGCCGCGCCCGTTGATGATTCCAGCCGACCCAGTCGCGATGAGTCTGAACGGAAGATCTCAGCATGCGCGCCGCCGGCGAGTCGTCACCAGCGTCAAGAGCTTGCTCCTGGGTCTGCATCGCCGCAAAGACCTCCGGAGGCAGGCCCGCCGACATCACACCGTTCAACATTCTCAGGTAGGTCTGATGGCTGGTATCCACGTCGAACTCCGGTCGCGCCGAATCTGAAACCGTCGCGCCTAACGCCGCGAGCCGATCCCCGACCTGTTGGACGCGGTCCGCCATCTCGGTGGTGACCGGTGCCATGTTGTCGGTAGGCCAGAGGGCAACTCGAAAGTCGGGCAATTTGCCATGTCGCGGAGCCGGGAGTGCGAGCTGCCAACCTTCTTCGTGAAAGGGGTCGGCTCCTGAAACGACACCCATCGCCAACGCCAGATCCTCGGCACTGCGAGCCATCGGGCCGACCACAGCGATATCCGGCGATGCGACGATTCCGGGCAACGCGTGCCCCTGGTCCGGAACGATCCCGTGGGTCGGCTTGTGACCGTACACCCCGCAGTAGTGCGCCGGATTGCGGATCGAACCGCCGATATCGGAGCCGCTCTCCAGAGTGGTCAGTCCTGCGGCCAGTGCGGCCGCGGAACCGCCCGAAGACCCTCCCGGTGTCCGGTCGGGATTCCAGGGATTGCCGGTCGTCCCGTAGATCTCGTTGTAACTCTGGAAGTCGCTGAGCTGGAGGGGCACGTTGGTCTTGCCCATGAAATGCGCACCGGCATCGCGGTATCGCTTCACGCTCTGCGCGGCCTCGGTCGCGACATTGTCCTTGAAGATCGGAATACCCCAGGTCGTGGGCTGCCCCTCGATGTCGTAGGCCTCCTTGATGGTCATGGGCAGGCCGGCGAGGGCCCCGGACTCTCCGCCCGCTTCCCACTTCGCATCGGCCGCGGCAGCCGCATCCCGAGCACCCTCGAAATCCCTGACTACGACGGCATTCAAGCGCCCGTCGTATTTCTCGATCCTCCGGAGATAGATCTCGGTCAGCTCCTGAGAGCTGATGTCCTTCTTTCGCAACCGCGCGAGCAGCTCCACGGCGGATTCAAAGGCAATCGTCATCGGCGACCTCCCGCCCCGTGCGCTTGCACCCATCCGCAGAGCGACTTTCGGGGCTGCGGAATTGTGCCATAGCTGGCGGGACTCCAGCCTGAGCCGAAACCGGACCTGGGGAGAACCGGCCCCAGGGGTCGCTCCCAACCCTGGGGAGCCCCCGGGACAAGAAATTCAGTTTCAAGGCCAGATCGACCGAAACGAGCCTCGTAGGATTTTACCCACCTGGAGAGCCCATTGAGTGAGCCCGAGGAGGAGTGTTCGGACCCGGGCAGCCCGGATCTGAAGGCTCAGGCATCGGTCGCGTCTGACGTCCCCGCCGGGAGCGAGGCGTCTATCACTCCGGACGGGGCGACGGTGGAGCGGGCCCGCGACCTCGAGATAGACGAGGTCGGCCTCGACCCGCGCGCCCCCGGTCTCGATCCGTTGGACACGGACCTCGGCGCCGAAGGTCATGGCCTCGATCTCGATGAGACCAGATTCGATCAAAATGAGGATCCCCGATCCTTCCGGATCGATCCGGAGGATCAGGTCGAAGACCCGAGCTTGAATCGGGCTGGAGTCTCAGCTGCAGCCCACGACGTGGGATCTCACGAGTTGGACCCGCCAGACGGCGGGACGAATTCCGATTCCAGCGCCGTCGGCGCCAGCGACGCCTCCGACGACTTCAGCTCCCTGATTGGCGCCGAAGCCGGCTCGCTGGAATCAATCGAGGCCGTCTCCGAAGCCGAAGCGAAAGCTCTTGCGTCGAGAGATGCCCTGGCCTTGTCGGGAGCGGCAGCATCGGCCGCGGCCAGACCGATGACCGCGGGGGCATTGAACAGGGGCAGGAGAGCGACGGATTCCGAGAGAAGCGAGTCCAACTCGGACTCCGGCCAGGAATCCGAAGAGGCCGTCATCTCTGTACTCATGGTGGAGGAGGACCAGCTCTCCGCCGATCGCCTGTTCGATGTGCTCAGCGACGCGACACCCACGCGCTTCGAAGTGACCCATGTGATGGATGTCGATCAGGCTCTGGAGAAACTCCAAGAGGGTCCCTACGACGTCCTGCTGCTCGACCTCTCGATTCAAGAGGGCTACGGCCTCGAATCGCTGTACCGCGCGCGAGTCGCCGCGGCGACGGTTCCCATCGTCGTCTTGACCTATCAGAGCGATATCAATCTTGCGTTGAAAGCGACCCGTGCAGGCGCCCAGGACTACTTGATCAAGGGCGAGGTAACACCGGCTCTGATCACTCGGAGTCTTGCCCATGCCGTCGAACGCCATGGCATGCTCAAGGACTTGCGGGAGGCCCAGCAGCGCCAGTGGTTCCTCGCGAACCACGATCCCTTGACGTCCCTACAGAACCGGGCCGCCCTGCTGAATGAGGCTCGGGCAACGATCGAGAATGCGAAGCGCCGCGGCGGGCGACTCGCTTTCCTCTTCATCGACCTCGACGGCTTCAAACCGGTCAATGACAACCTGGGCCACGCGATTGGTGACGAAATGCTGGCCGATGTCGCAGGTCGTCTACGACGCATCCGACCGCGCCGAGATCTCGTTGCTCGGCTGGGTGGCGACGAGTTCGTTGTGGTCGCCGTCGATCCGCCGGATGAGGAGGCGCCGGTTCGCATCGCCGAGGAGATCCGCGACGAGATCGAGAAGCCCTACCACGTCGGCGGGGTCGAGTGCTTCATCAGCGCGAGTATCGGAGTCGCGACATACCCAGAAGACGGAAAAGATGCCGACGAACTGATTCGACGGGCCGATACGGCCATGTACGCCTCGAAGGCCGCCGGCCGCAATGCCGTCACGACCTTCGAGAGCGAAATGGACGAGAAGACCCAGGAACGTTTCGCCCTGGTCAATAGTCTCCGGGAGGCGATCCGGACCGGTGACCTGCTGATCGAATTCCAGCCCCAGATCGAGGTCGCGACCGAGCGGGTCGTTGGCGCCGAGACGCTGGTCCGCTGGCGCCATCCCACCCGGGGCGTGGTCGCGCCCGGCGAGTTCATCGGTGTGGCCGAAGACACCGGAATGATGAACCCCCTCGGCGAATGGGTGCTGCGCACCGCCTGCGCCGCCGCGGCTCGGTGGACCGAACTCGACGATATCCGCCTCGCGGTGAACATCTCCGGGCGACAGCTCGAACAGCGCGATTTCTGCACTCGGCTCCAGAGCATCCTCGACGAGAGTGGGCTGCGACCGGGAAGGCTCGAGCTCGAATTGACCGAGACGCTCGCGGCCAAGGACTCCACCCTCAAAGCCCTGACCGGCTTGCGGGATCTTGGTGTGCGCATCGCCATCGACGATTTCGGCACCGGCTACTCGTCGTTCACCCTGCTCAAGAAGCTCCCGGCCGACTTGCTCAAGATTGATCAGTCCTTCGTTCGAGACGCCCTGACCCAGGATTCCGGAGTCGTGATCCTAGATGCCATCCTGAGAATGGCACGAGGCTTGGGAATGGAAGTCATTGCCGAAGGGGTCGAGACGGTCGAGGAGATGGACCTTCTGCTGAGCCTCGATTGCCATTTGATGCAGGGCTACCTACTTGGCAAGCCCGTTCCGAAAAACGACTTCGAGCCGATGATGGTCGCACCCGATGCGCTCTGGCGGCTGCCGATCGAGCGCCCGGAGACCTGGAACCCGCCGAGCCGGGAGCAATTGCGCAGTTCATCCGTGCCGACGCCGGATCCGGAGCCCGACAGCCTCGGCGAAGAGTCCTTCCCCGCCCTGAAGTTCTAGGGGCGGCGCCGCCTTCCTCGCTGAGGCCTACCTCTTTTCCTCCGACGCCCTTCGTAAGGAGCGTCCTCTTGCAGGGCCCAGCTATGCTGCGGGGCGGAGGGAACCATGCCCCAGACATTTACCCTGATCGATGCCACGGTCGAAGAAGGCCAACCCCAGGCGCTACAGGCCTCCGTCGCGGACGGACGGGTTTGGATTTCGGAAGAGCAAGTCAGGAACCTGCTCGGCTGGGAGTTGAAACCGGAAGGTCTCTGCCGCGGCGAAGTGTGCGTCCCCGTGCGTGAGCCAGAGAGCTTGAGCCATCCTCAAGGCCTGGATCTCGAAGCTTTCGCCGCTGCGCTCGGCCGACCCCTCGCCCTTGATGTCAGCGAGCGAGCTGCTGCCCTTGCGGAAGCACCCTCGGACTTGAACCAAGGCCTCGCTGGCGGGCTCGCGCCCGACTTCACGCTTCCGGATCTGGACGGCAAGCTCCACTCCCTCTCGGAGCATCGAGGCAAGAAGGTTCTGCTGATCGCCTACGCCTCCTGGTGAGGCTGCCGCGAAGATCTGCCGGTCTGGCAGGAGTTGTACGAAGAGCTGGGCAGCGAGGGCTTCATCCCGATTACTGTCGCCCTCGATCGCTGCGCCGATGATCCTCGGCCCTTTGTGGAGGCTGCGGGTGCCACGCACCCGAGCCTTCTCGACATCCATCACAGGCTCGCTGAGCTTTACCATATGACGAATGTGCCGACGATGTTGTGGATCGACGAAGAGGGGAAGATCTGTCGGCCCCACGATTCTCAGTTCGGCACGGATACCTTCACGGCCTTTCACCACAAGCGGTCGGATGTCTACCTCGACATGATTCGAGCCTGGGTCCGGGATGGCGAGGGAGCCCTGACTCGGGACCATGCCAGCAGCGTCACGCCGGAAGCGACGGGGGAAAGCCAGCTGGCTCGTGCGGAGCGGGCCTTAGCCTGGCACCTGCACCAAGCCGATTCGACCGCGGCGGACCGCCACTTCGAGCGGGCCTGCGAACTGGCTCCGAAGGATTGGACGATCCGACGCGGTTCCATGCCGATCCGCGGGCAGAATCCGTTCGGCCCCGAGTTCTTCGCGCTGGCCGAAGAGGGAGCCCCGGAGTACGCCCTCGAAGCCATCACGCCGACCCATGATGCCGAGACCGAGGCGCCCTCATGAGCCTTGGCCTTCGTATGCTTCCGTTGCTCGGCCTGATCGCGGGGCTGCAACTCGGCTGTGCGCACCTGTTCCACGACCTCGAACCCGTCGAGGTTTTCTTGGTGGGCCTTCGCCCTCTGCAAAGCGAGTTGTTCGAGCAGCGTTTCGAGGTCGATTTTCGGGTCTTGAATCCGAACGACGAAGATCTGCTTGTCGACGGCGTCGACTTCACCTTGGATGTGAACGGCACCCGCTTGAGTCGCGGGGTCTCAGCGGATGAAGTCCTGATCCCCCGGTTCGGCGAGGAGTTGGTGACCCTCACGGCAACGACCACCGTCTTCGACGTGTTCCGACAGATCATGAGTGCTGGGCGCACTTCCGAGGTTCACTACGTCCTCTACGGACGCCTCCATCTCGCCCACTCTCCGCTCGCCCTGGATTTCGAACGCACTGGACTTCTTGAGGCGCCACCCACGATGCCCTGAACAGGGCGCCCTCAGGGATGACGGGCGAGGAATTCAGCGACGAGGCCGTTGAATACGTCGGGCTGCTCGTAGTAGGTCGAGTGGCCGGCGCCCTGGATCTCCTGCAGTTCGGCTCCAGGAAGAGCGCCCGCGACACTTCGCATCGCGTCGAGGGGAAACAAGACATCCTCGGTTCCCGCCACAACCAGCGACGGGGTATGGAGCTTCGCCAGATCTTCCGACTCGAAACGCAACCCGGAAATCTGACCCAACACCGGGCCCACATCGCCCAGCTGGTTGAAGCCCGAAATCTGATCGTAGAGGAAGGCCAGATGCGGCTGCTCCGCCGCGAAGCTCTCTGCGATGGCGGCACCACCGGGCCCGGTGAGACCACCGCGCTCGCGGATTCGGTCCCCGACGCTTTGGATCGCCTGGGCAACTTCCTTCGTCCACACCCCACCCGGCGTTCCGCATAGCACGAGTGCCCGAACACGATCGGGATGCCGCAACGTCGCGGGCAAGCCCGTCCATCCGCCCATGGATTGGCAGACCAACGCCGCCCTCTCGATCCCCTCAGCGTCGAGAATCACGAACAAGTCCGACGGAAAATGCGCGATCTTCAACTCTTCGGTTTCGCAACGAGAGCGAGCAAAGCCCCGGTGGTCGAAGCAGATCACCTGGAAGCCGAGGTTGACGAAGACCCCCACCTGCTGCCACCAAATGGCGGCATTCCCGCCCGCGCCGTGAGCGAACACCAAAGCGGGCCCCTCACCCTGGGTCTCGTAGTAGATCTCGGCTCCCGCGTTTCGAATGCTCGGCATCATCGTCTCCTTCAAAGAGCATTCTCGCCCATCCAGAGGCCCCCGTCTCTGTGTATCCTGTTCCCTGTCCCCACATGGAGTCACCAGAGATGAGTGATGAGCAAGCTCCCACCCTGACCAAGGACGCGATGGGCATCCGAGACGGCCTCCCGCTCGAAATTTCAGGAGAAAGCCCCGCCGACCTCCGCTTGGGCCTTCAACGGCTGATGGACATCGAATCGATCCGGCAGCTCAAGCACGCTTATTTCCGTTGCCTGGATACCGCCAACTGGGAGGAGCTAGGCGGGCTCTTCCACGAAGACGTCAGCGTGCACTTCACGGGCGGTACCTACGAGTGGAAGCTGCAGGGTCGGCCCGAATACCTGTTGTCGGTACAACAATCCTTCCACCGAGAGACCATCGGTCACCACAATGGCCATCACCCCGAGATCCAGATCCTGAGCGAGTCCGAGGCCACCGGGATCTGGTACTTGGCCGACAGCATGTGGATCCTGAACCATAAGTTCCTCACCCGTGGAACCGCCCTCTACTGGGATCGGTACCTAAAGGTGGAGGGTCGCTGGACCATCAAGGACACGAGCTATCGAAGGATCTTCGAGATCAACGAAGCGCTCGATCAGAATCCGAACCTTGCCACCCATTATCTCGGAGCGTTCGGAACCCTTCTCGAAGAGACGAGCTAGCCCCCCACCCGACCAGGAGCGAAGCCAGATGAATCCGAGCTACGAGACCGTCGTCGACCCGTTGACCATCGTGCCGACCTTCCTCGCCATCGGGGTTCATGTCGTATTTGCGATTCTACAAGGTGGCCTTTGCGTGTTCCTTCTCACCACGGGCGTTCACGGCTTGTTCTTCGCCGACCGAGACGGCCCATGGCTACGACGGCTGGGGGCGACGCGGGTTGCAGCGCCGGACTCGAAGAAATTTGGTGTTCTGCGTATTGGTTTGGCCTTTCTGCTCGGCCTCCCCCTCGCTACCGGCGCACCCTTCCTCATCTCCTTCGTCGCCTGTCTCGCCGCTCTGGCTTTGCTGATCTTTCTAGAGCGCGGGATTCCGAATGAGTGGCAACAGCCTGGAAGGGTGGCGCGAAGAGCGAGCATCGTCGCTTCGGGCGGTGTCGCCGTGTTCATGCTCTGGGAACAAGCCGATGCCATGAGCCTGACCGTCGAACTCGCGAGCAATGCGAACCAGTGGCGCCTCCATGAGTTGGAATGGCAACTCGAGAACGATATCGATGCCCCCAAGGTGGGCGATCTCGCGCCGGACTTCGAACTTCAAGATCCATCGGGCGAGAAGACCGTCCGGCTTTCGGACTTTCGTGGCAAACGTCCTGTGGCCCTCGTTTTTGGCAGCTACACCTGACCCCCCTTCAGTGATGGGACCGTGCGTCTCAAAGAAGTGTTCCATAAATTCAGCGACCAGATCGAGTTCATCGTCGTCTACGTCAAGGAAGCCCACGCCACGGACAAGTGGTGGCTGGGCCGGTCGCGCACCCAGCGGGTCATCCATCAACTGAGCGGCAACCTGGCGCGTCTCGACATTGCTGAGCCCGTCACGATGGAGCAGCGTCGCAAGGTGGCGGCCAGCTGCCAAGCCAACCTTTTCGACGGCGTGGTGCCCCTCTACGTGGACACCATGCAGGACGAGGTCAGTTTGGCCTACACGGCCAAGCCGACTCGCATCTACTTCATCGATACGGACGGCCGAGTCGTGTACAACCCGGGCATCGGCCCCTTTGGCTTCAGCCCAGAGCGGCTTGAGAAGGTCATCGATCGGCACCTGACGGCCGGCTAGGAGCCGCCCTCTTGGGCCGCTAGAGAGCTCAAGCCCTGGACGTGTGGGTGCCGATACGGAGATATAGGAGCTAAGCTCCCGCGACCGGCTCGCGCCCCGGAGAACTCACGTGTCCGCAGCTTACTCCATCGTCGTTCGGCGCCCTCAGCTGTCGATCCAAGATGACGACACCCGTTACTGGTACGGCGGCCAAGCCTTCGCCAGTCATTTCATGAACGGCCTTTCCTCGGTCTTCCCCGATGGCGAGGCCTTCTTCGTGAAGTCCGTGCTCCACTATCGCGAGCAGATCGACGACCCGGCGTTGCAGAAGGCCATCCAGGCCTTCGCCAGCCAAGAGGGCCAGCACGCGGCCCAGCACAATCGACACGTCTCGATGTTGGACGAGCAGGGCTACCCGGGGATCGCCATGCGGAACGCCCTGGTCCGCAAGATGACGAACTGGTCGATTCGCATCGCACCCAAGGAATCGCTAGCGGCGACTGCGGCTCTGGAGCACCTGACCGCGATCTTCGCTCGGAAGATTCTCAGCGACACCGAGCAGTGGACGGGCCCGATGGGCGCGGAGATGGCTCCCCTTTGGCAGTGGCACGCCTTGGAGGAGGCGGAGCACAAAGCCGTGGCCTTCGATGTGCTCCAACAAGTGGCACCAGGTCGTGGGCGGCGGGCCTTTGCTCTCGCAACCAATACCATTGGCCTTCTCTTCGACGTGATGGACCGGACCGTCTACATGCTCTGGAAGGATGGAGAGCTCTTCAAACGCCGGACTTGGTCCGAGGGTTTGCGCTTCCTGCTTGGAAGGAATGGATTGCTGCGTGGGGTCGGTGCGGAATACCGCTCTTGGTACCGCAAGGACTTTCACCCCAATGATCACGACGACTCGGCGCTGATCGCCGAGTGGCGCAAGAAAGTCGGCGACTCCCCCGAAACGGCGAGCGTGGCCGCCGGCGCCTGACCGCGGGGAGCGGTCGGCCCAGCGCCTGTCCGCCCTACCCGACCCGGGCGCTCTGCCCTCCGTCCACCGGCAGGGCCACTCCGGTGATGAACCCGGCATCGTCGGAGGCGAGAAACGCAGCTGCATGAGCCACATCCCAGGCCGTGCCCATCCGGGCCCGGAGCGGAACCTGGGCGTTGCGTTTCTCGATCAAGGTCTCTTTGGAAATCCCCGTCCCTGCGGAGATTCCCTCGATGGCCATGGGTGTGTTCATCAGCCCCGGCATGATGACGTTCGCACGGATCCCGTATCTCGCATTTCCGATGGCTAGCGACTGGGTGTACGCGTTCAACCCGGCCTTCGATGTCTTGTAGGCCACGATGCCGGTTGCGCAGACCGCGGCCACCGAGGAAACATTGACGATCGATCCCGATCCCTGTTCGCGCATGATCGGTAGGATGTACTTGCACGGGAAAATCGCACTCTTGAGATTGATGTCGAGGATCCGATCCCAGGCCTCCTCAGTGATATGGGCCGGGCCCGCATCGGCGCCACCCACGCCCACGTTGTTATGCAGGGCGTCGATGCGCCCAAAGGCCGCATGGGCTTCCCCGATGAAGCGCTCGCAATCCGACTCGTTGGTTGCGTCGGCCTGAACGGCCCGCGCATCTCCGCCGGCATCGCGGATCATCGCCACGGTCTCCTCGGCTGAGGCCAGGTCCCGATCCACCGCGACGACCTGCGCCCCCTCGCGGGCGAACACCATGGCCGTCGCGCGGCCATTTCCGATCGTGTCGCCCGCGGTCTGCCCGGCACCTACAACGATGGCGATCTTGCCCTCCAGCCTGCGGGTCACTTTGGCAGGCTCGCCAAACCGGGCTCGGGCTGAACACCGAGCGTATTGAGCGCCATCGAGACCAGATTGTACTGCCCGACGGCAAACACGAGATCCATACGCTGTTGGGTATCGAGCTTGTCGAGTCGCGCCCAGGTAGTGTCGCTGATGAAGGCGTCGCCGTGAAGCTCGTCCGTGGCATCGAGCAGGGCGCGATCGAGATCGTTCCAGCCTTCTGCTTTGCTTCCCGCCGGGATCCGGCCAATCTCTTCTGAGGTCAGGCCACAATCCAGTCCGATCTGCACGTGTTGACCCCACTCATAGCCAGCTTGACAGAGCCAGCCGATGCGAAGGATCACGAGCTCGCGTTCGCGGGCCGGCAGGGTCGACTTACCGAGCACGTGGTTGCCGAAGACCAACCAGCGCTTCATCAGCGAGGGATGATGAGCGAGGGTACGGAAAATATTGAGCATCGGACCGGCACCGAAGCGTTCCTTGAGATCATCCGGCAGCTCGTCATCCCCGAGAGCCGGGACGCGGGGTTGGGTCATTCGCATGGAGGTCCTCCTTGCGAGCGACGATACACGAGCCGCGTTTGGGGAGCGCTTCGGAGCGGCGATCGGTAAAGGTGACCCTCTCGCGGAGTCGAGCAGCGGACTTCTTCAGGCGGTCTCTTGCCGCACCCACTCCACCGCCTGCCCGAGCATGTCGAGGCGTCCAGCGTTGTCCGGAGCTGCGGGATGCAACGTCAGCTCGTTGATGCCGACGTCGCGGTACAAGCGGATCCGCTCGCGAATTCGCGTCTCGTCTCCGATCAACATCGTCGACCAGACCATCTCGTCGGGAACGGCCGCGATCGCTTCTTTGCGTTTGCGATCAAGCCAAAGGTTCCGCACCTCGGTGCAGGCGTCCTGAAAGCCAGCCCTCGCGTAGGCGTCGTTGTAGAAGTTCATCGTCGGCGATCCCATCGCCGAGAGCTGGAAGGCCAGCTGGGGCTTCAGCATCGGTAGCAACGGCTCCGGGTCGTCGGTGATCACCAGGGTTGCGTCCACACCGAGGCGAAGATCCTCGAGTTTGCGTCCGGCCTTCTCCGCCCCCTTCCGCAGGTAGGCAAGGTGCGCCTCCGGGGCATCTGGCGTGAACGAGGTGCCAAGCCAACCATCCGCGACCTCCCCCGTCATCTCCAACGCGTTCGGCGAGAGGGTGGCCAGGTAGATCGGCACCTTCATCGGGGGATGGGCAAGACGAAGCGCTTTGCCCTGCCCGCCCCTGCGTGGCAGGTCGATGGCCTTGCCCGCATAGGCGATCTTCTCGCCTGTACAGGCGAGCCGCACGATCTCGACAGTCTCGCGCATGCGTGTGACGGGTCGATCGAAGGGCTGCCCATGCAGACCTTCCACGACCTGCGGGCCCGAGTTGCCGAGCCCGAGGTTGAAGCGATCCCCGCTCACCGTGGCCATGGTCATCGCGGTCATGGCGGTAGAGGCCGCCGTGCGCGCGCAGAGTTGCATGATCCCCGTCCCCAGTTCCATGTGTTCGGTGCGCGCAGCCAGGAAGGCGAGCGGCGAGATCGCGTCCATCCCCCAGGCCTCCGCGCTCCATGCCTGGGCGACGCCAAGCTTCTCCGCTTCCACCGCGAACTCAAGCATCTTCTGAAACTGCTCTCGGCCGCTAGTGT
>JAVJHY010047757.1:0-23759 GCA_035593235.1 Phascolosoma agassizii
CGTTTCTATGAACAAAAATTTCACCTTTTCAAATTTAGAAAAACATAAATAAAATACAAATATTAAAAATATAAATCAGGTTTGCCGAAACAATATCAATGCCATTTGCACCTGAAAATTCAACTTCAGCTGCTAAAAACAATCGGTTTAACTCTTTACTGTATGCCATGTCTACCAAATGGTCATCATTCCTTTGAAAGCTGTTACCTATATCAAAAGCAGAGCCTTGGAATTCGTGTTGTTAAGCCTAGATAATCATCTGCCGACTACAAGATTGCCATTTTCTTTGCTATGTTGCAGCGACCACCAATTTGCCAGGCACAGGCTTTTTTCACTTATTCCCAGGACAGGAATGCGTTTTTTAGTTGTTGGGCGATTGGTCAACCCTGGCTGGATATTGCCGTCGCGAAGAAAATCAATGCCTGGAAACCGAACTCAGGGAGGCGCTGACGATGCTGTCGCATAGAGAAAAACTCATGGCGCAGTTTTTTCACTCAGCGTGGATGGGAAACGATTCTATGGGCTTTAGCCTCGTTGAAGCTGCGTCTACGACCAAGATCGAGGCATGACTACGGATTGGCTCGCCAATCCGTTTTTCCCTTAAGCCATGGCAACGAAAGCATCCAGAACCGTCGGTCAAATGAAGGGCAAGCTCCGCATTGGCGATGACTGGAACGCCATCACCATCATTGCTTTATCGCAAAGTAATCCATTGAAGGCGGTCGCAGAATTCGTTGAAAACAGTATTGACGCGGGCGCCACAGAAATAGACATCACGCGGGGCCGTGAGAATAACGAACCCTATCTGCGGATCCGTGATAACGGTCGAGGTATCCCTAAGGACGATGACGGGCTGCCCAATTTCAAGTACGTTGCCACGCACATCTGCGATTCCATCAAACGGCAACTCAAAGCCAGCGGCTCAGGGTCTGGAGTTCAAGGCGAGTTTGGCATCGGTCTTCTAAGCTTCTGGACCGTCGGCGAAACGCTGGTGATGCGTTCGCCATCGACCGACGGCAAGAGCTATGAGATGCGCATGGCCAAGGGCGATCCCAATTACACGGTCACCCAACGCCGGACGCTGTTTGCAGAAAGCGGCACTGAACTGACGATCACACCGCTACTCTCCGGCCTGCGCCAATTCTCGGGTGAAAAGATTCAATGGTATTTGGCGTCGGAGCTGCGCGATCGAATTCGCCAATCAGGTACCAAAGTGACCGTCACGGACCGTCAGGCTCGCAAACAATTTTTAGTCGAACCCCGGCAGTTTGATGGGCGATTGCTGCATGATCTGCCGTCCAGCGATTCCGTGTACATGGAAATATACCTATCCGAACCCGGACCAGACAGTGGGATTGGCCTGTACCGTTCAGGCACGCGGGTATTGTCCTCACTTACTGAATTGGACGCGTTCAATCATACGCCTTGGAACAGTCCGTATTTGCAGGGCATTGTTGACGCGTCTCAACTCAACCTGACGCCAGGTACTCGCCTGGGGGTCATCCAAGACGAACATCTGGTAGCGCTGGCGAATACCCTAAAACCCGCCGAAGCGATTCTTACTGAGCGAATTGAAGCTCAACGCCGTGCGGAAGAAGAGCGCGCCAGCCGGCAAATATTACGTACAATTACCCGCGCCTTTCGCGAAGCGTTAATTACCTTGCCCGCCGAAGAATACGATTGGTTCGATATGCAGCGACAACGGGCCGCCAAACCCTCATCAGGTGCCTCCGATGACGGCGGCGGCGATGAAGAAGATTCTGCTGCACGCGATGACGATGCGGCACTTGCATCAAATGGTGTGGTCGTTTCGACGTCGGACGACATGCACGATGTCGAAAGCAGTGACGCTGAAACACCACAGAAGCAATTTTTTGAGTACACGGGGCCGCTGACATCGGTGCGCATCACACCTGCCTCGAGTGTTGTTCGGGTTAGTCAGTCTCGCACCTATCGAGCCGTCGCGCGGGATCACCAAAAGCGTCAAATTGATCGCGAAGTGCTATATCAGTGGAGGGTGGTCGAAGGTACTGCGGAGCTGGAGAATACGGAGGCTGAGATTGTCACGTTCATCGCACCCGCTGAACCGGGTTTGGTCAAGCTCAGCTTGTCGGCGACCGAGGGTGACTTGGTGTGCGACGCTGAAGGATTGGTTACGGTGACCGAAACATTGGTTGAAAGTACGCGACCTGGTGACGAACACAAACAGGGGTTGCCGGCCTATTCTTTTCAGCGAGCCGCTGGGGAGTTGTGGCGCTCTCGATTTGATCCGGATCGGAATCTGATCATTGTAAATAGCGGGCACCGCGATTTCGTCTTTTCATCGAAATCCAAAGCGCTTAAATTGCGCTACATTTGTCGACTCTACGCCAAAGAACTCGTGCTGAAGAATTTCCCGGGATTGCGCCCAGATGAATTGTTGGAGCGCATGCTGGAAATCTCTTTGTATACGGAGGAGAACCTCCGATAAAAATGAAGGCATGCATTTAGCTAATCAACATCAGCGCTCGGCTCGCCTGGAGACCCGGTGCTTTTAGGATGATGAACTCTGACGACGAACATCAGTGCCCTGAACTGATGTCTAGTGGCGTTCATATCGCTCGTGCCGAGTACTATTTAGAGGACAGCGACTGGTCCTGGAGTTTGGTTGTTCACCGACTAGCAACAGCGTCTGACTTGGAAGAAAACCACTATCTTGAGGAAGAAGGCGACCCCATTTGGCAAACAATCGTAGGCATCAGCCATTGCCCATTTTGCGGCGCTGCCTTGGAGGTTGACAAAGAACGTCCAACACCACGAGAGGCGGATTTTCACCATATTGATTCTAGTGGTTGGCATAGTAAGCGTTTGTGACTAGCGGCATATGACCCAAACGCTGGCAAAGGCACTTAGGGAGTCCCACGGGGATTACTTCGTTGAATATCGTGGGAAGCCAATTAAATCGATAAATAGCCTGGACCGTTACTTTCTACAATGAGAAGGTCGAAGCGGAGGAGCTGGGTTTACCTGCTGGGATCCTCGCGAGCTTCTTACGCATACCCGAACTAATCCAGGAGTTCGGCCAAGGTTTTCCCGCCGTTCAGTGCTTCCAGGGCCATTTTCGCTTTGAAGGATCAAAATTCGATCCAATTGGTGCATCAAGTCAGCGTGCTGATATACACGCTAGGCGCTACTGATAGGCCTCGCACAAAAAAAAATGGAGCGCAAGAATCGAAAAGTCCGGCAGGACTCTCCCGCCAAGCGGCACGCGCGAGCTTGTGCGAAACAGTTTTACGCTAATACGTAATGTTTAAGTCACTAGCGATGCTCGCAGCAAGCGCAAAGAACGCATTCTTTAGGGCGCGGAACAATACACCGTGCCACTCGCATTTGAGATGTAAATTTTGGTGTCGGGCAACCACGACCCGACGCGATCGACGGCCTCATACGTTCCGATATCCCACAATTAGTCCGACGTAATAGAGAAGTTAATACAGGCACGCCACGCTAATTCGTGAGCTTGTCGCGGGCCAGCAAATGGATAGGCGGAATATGCCAATCGGAATCATCATTGTCTGTTTGCAAGTGGCGTTCGCCGTTCATGCTATAAACACTGGCAAAGATCGAATGTGGCTATGGATCATCATAGGTATGCCTGGGATCGGTTGCGCGTTGTACTTCATTACCCAGTTTGGACCGGAAGCAGCTAATAGCCGCACCGGACGAGATGCAAAACGCCACCTTGTTGCTGCCGTGGACCCACAGCGCGAACTGCGGAAGCGCATGACATCCTTAGAAGTCAGTAACACAGTAGAGAATCGAGTCGCGCTCGCCGACGAGTGTCGCGAAGCAGGCTTGTACGATGAAGCCATTCCGTTACTCCAAGGATCGTTGTCTGGGTTGACCGAACATGATCCACAAATCATGGAGCTGTTGGCGAAAGCTCAGTTCGAAAGCGGAGACGCAAATGCGGCGGCTGCGACATTAGATGAATTGATAAAGAGAAATCCCGATCACAAATCAATGGACGGCCATCTGCTTTACGCGCGTTCGCTCGAAGCGATGGGGGATCAGGAAGCTGCGTGCCGCGAATATGAGGCACTGTCAAAATCTTACACTGGCGAAGAATCCCGTGTTCGCTACGGCATGCTTTTAAAGCGTTTGGGTCGAAACGAGCATGCTGAAAAAATGTTTCGGGAGTCTTTGGTGCGCGCGAAACACGCCCCAAAGCATTACGCAAAGAAGGAGCGCGAGTGGCTGAAAGTCGCGCAACGCGAATCGTAAGTTTGTTCCATTGACGGTTATGAGCGGGTAGTGCATATCGCTACCGCTCCGGTGCGCTGCAGTTAAGGGCAGCTGCGCAAGACGTTATATTTAAAGGCATGGAAAAACTCGTTCCAATAATATTCATAGCCATAATTTTCTTTGTGGTTTACCGCGCCTATAGAAAATCTGTGGTTTCTAAGCGAGAGCAGTTAATTGAAATTTTTCGTTTCCCATCTTCTATTAGCGAGAAGGTGATTGAAAAGTATCCTCATTTGACGGAGCAACAAGCTGATCATGTAATTAACTGCCTCAGGGAGTATTTCCACTTATGCAATATTGCAGGAAAAAGAATGGATTCAATGCCCTCTCAGGTGGTTGATGTTGCCTGGCATGAATTTATTTTATTTACTAGAGAATATGAGGATTTTTGTAGTAAAGCATTGGGTAGGTTTCTACATCACACCCCAGCGGAGGCTATGAAATCTCCAACTAGCGCTCAAGCAGGTATCAAAACAGCGTGGAAAGTATCGTGCTTTAGAGAAAATATTCAGGCTAAGTCTGCGCACAAATTACCGGTGTTGTTCTCCATCGACGCAAAATTTGAAATACCAGATGGGTTTAGGTACTCTCTAAAATGCTCAGCCCCTGGCAACAATGACTATTGTGCAGGTCATATTGGGTGCAGTTCGGGTGGCTGCGGCGGCGATTCATCCGGATGCAGTGGTGGTTGTGGCGGCGACTAAATGTACGAGCGATCAATTTGCGCGCCTTACGCGTCGCTTCGGGCGGTAAATTATGGCAACGTTGGGTAATCCCCCTGAAATCAATCAATGGTAGAAGTAGAATTTTCTAATCAGAGGAGGCGAGGTGTAGAAAGCGCCTAACAACGCCCGACGTGCGGCAAATCATTCCAAACGCAGCACGACGTGCGCACCATACGTTAAATCCGCGTTTCCTTTTCGGATCGATTGCTGACGTAACGGTTTGATTTTAATGGTCGGGGAGACACGATTTGAACCTACGACCCCTGCCTCCCGAACGCTGTCAAACACCCGTTCTGTTACAGGTGCTTACAGAATAACACGATAAATAACAGTCACATAGCGTAATTCTACGTAACACTCGATCTCGCTGTTTCTCGTTCTTAGTGTGACAAGGGTTTCATCGGCATTAACGAGTTTGAGAAGTGTCGACTAAGCATTCACGTGTAATGGCCGTTCTTGAATGACCAACATCAGAAGATTACACTATTACACATAGTGTAATAGATGTTTCGAATGATCGTTAACTTCAAAGGAAAGGTTGCTAAAGATATTTGGGCTACAAATCAGTCCAAAACAGTGCCACGAGAACTTTGGCTCCGCGCTAAAGCGCTGCTAACGATCATGCATGCCACCTCGACCCTCGATGACTTGCGCATCAGAGGCGAACCGCCAAACATTCGTTTGCACAAGTTACGAGGCGACCGGCGCGATTATTGGAGCATAACTGTGAAACTACCCTGGGCGATCACATTCAAGTTCGACAACGGTGAGTTTTCCGAAGTCACAATTGAAAACTACCATCGAGGATAGACATGATTGAAAATCCACTACCACTTCATCCTGGAACAGTGCTTGCCGAGATCTACATGGCAGAGATGGGATTAAATCAAACGGACTTAGCTAAACGGTGTGGGTGTTCGCCGCGCAAGATAAACGAGATCGTAAACCGAAAGCGGGGTATCTCTCCCTCGTTTGCTATAACGCTTGAATCCGTGCTCGGCACTAGTGCCGAGATGTGGGTGAGGATGCAAGCGGAACACGATTTGTGGGAGGCTCGGCAGGACGTCGCGTAATAATAACGCTACCAGGTGTCTACAAAAGGCGGGGCAGACCAAGGCGAGCATTTCAAGAAACTCCAGGCAGACGCTTCATCTTCGATTACAGAAGTCCAAAGATCGCTCGGGCCAGCGGCGATCTTCCTATCATCTCAGGCAGTAGAGTCATTAACCAAGCTACACATAGAGAACTGGGGGTTGGCTAATTTTGACGCCGTATGCACAGCTGATTATGTCCGCGGCGCTAACACGCTTGCCGCCGCTGCGTACGAAAAAGTACTCCAAGAGGCAAAAACACAACTTGGTATAGAAAATGACACTTAACTGTTGAATTGCACCCGGAAGTGATCCAATTATTCTGTAGGTTCGCATTTCGCAGTGATCCACGATTTCAACGATAGGGTGATAAGCATGGCCGAATTTAACCGAATCACCAGGTTCGATTTTGGTGGAATCACCTGAGCAACTCAACAAACTACGTCCCACGTGGCTATTTCGCGCGATCAGAAAATCCTATCTGATTGCCTTACCAACCAGCTCAGTTATGGATTCTTTCCATTGAGGCGCCGCGTAAACTGCAGCAGCTTCTCGGCACTGATGTAGCAATGTTTTAAGAGTCTGCACAAGAGCTCTCGGGTTACCTTCCGACGACAACAATAACGCCCGAAAATGCTCCAATCGCATTGGAACAATCTCTAAAAAGATCTTTGTATCGTCTGCTAAATGCCACTCACCTAGTCGAAATGTATTAGCAGTGTTCGTATCAATCGCTACAGCAACAAAAAGACCAAGCACCTTTTTCCGTCGCGCCGAATACTCCTCCACATATTGAGCAACATGCCTTCTTACAGTCTCACCTTCCGCTGCTTCCTGTCGCGATGATGTTGTCAAGGTTACCTCTAGAACAATGACAAAATCATCAAACTCAAAAATCGCATCCGAACCCCTGCCTGGCGCAGTTCCTACGGGAAGAAAATCTTGATCGATCTTGAACCTTCTAGACTCCCATGGCGGATTCACTAGTGAATTTATAGCTAAAAATGCGCGCCACATTGCCCACTCAAAGTAAGCAGGCGCCTCGCCCCTAGGTATAGATATTTCTGTCCCATCACCCAAAACTGCTTTGACTTTTTTACTTGTGAGAAGGTCAAGGTATGCGGCTATTTCAACTATCCTCGTACTCTGCGATGACGCATAGTCTTCCTCGTCAAGCTGAAATATTTTCCCCTCTAGATCATGCCTGACAAGAGCAACATCGGCAGGTTCTGCAAAATCATATTTTGCCAAGTCGAACTCGTTACCACGCGATTGATACTGCTCCGCTAAGTCCTCAACAACAGCTAGTGCATTCACTATATTGTCTGTCGGCAGAACCGCACCACTGGCTAACGACTGCCAGACTTGAAGACTTTCTTCTTCACTACTTTTGGTAGTTACGATCTGTTCGATTAATTTTCGCTTAGCAGGCATAAATGTTATGCCCCGACCCTTACTTTGCACTAAGCCAGTTGCCTTAAGGTATCTGAAGTTCGTATCGGCATAATCTCGCAAAGTACCTGGCACCTTTTTGCAGGATTTAGCAATTTCTTCATATCGAGCAACGTCAAATCTTCGCTTACGCTCGGCGGCCTCACGCAAGGATCGTAATTGCATTAATCGGTCCGCTATCTTGCCTATTCCTTCTTCTGGTTGTGCGACTTGTATCACTGTGGCCATTTCAATGAAGTGAATTACGCTCGAGCCGTTTCTTCGCTCCAGCTCGGACATAATCGTCAGGACAAACGCCAATGGAGAAAACTGGGCTTGGTGCTCATCATCAACGCCAATGCGGTACGCCAATAGCCCTCTAAGAAAGCATTCTTGCCAGGCAGGGACAGATTCGGCCGCGAGAAGACGTTCACCGGCCTCAGTAATGTGATCGCTAGGACCCAACTGGTCCTGTTCCGCCTCCTGCCCCTTCGGCAGCTTCGGATATAGAAAACCTAGTTTTGTTAGCGCTGAGCGCCACTTCCGGCCGACGCTATAGGTCGCGTCAGCCCCTGACTGGTTAACAACGTCGGACGTGCCTAATAGGCGGCAATATTCAAGCTCATTTTCTTTACCGCGCAGCTTACCCTGCAAGTTGAAGTTGGAAATCACTTCCAGGCCATCTCTTAAGCGGAACGGACTTCGTACCGTCGTATTACCTAAGTGCCACAAATACAAAAACATGCCCCAAAACAGATAAAACGTGCGCCAATACAACTCCTGCACCAATGCGCCGCAAATTATGAATAGCCTAGACCTAAGGAGGCTATAATAACCCCTGAACGTCACGGATAGCGCATGAAACCTTCATTAGAGTCCTCACCGAAAAGTTCCCGCCCAATATTGAAATGGGCCGGCGGAAAAACTCAATTACTCGATACGCTACTCCCCCTAATACCTTCGACATATGGGAAGTATATTGAACCATTTTTTGGTGGTGGCGCGCTCTTCTTCGCTGAAAAGCCCGCGACAGCAGTTATTGCAGACTCGAATCCTGAATTGATAAATCTTTATAGAGTTGTTGCGACTAACGTTGCTGATCTAATTTCTGAACTCAAAAAATTTAGCAACGACAAAAAAGTCTTCCTCGAAGAAAGGAAACTCGATTGGATGAAATTATCGCCAGCCCGGGCTGCCGCACGAACAATTTTTCTGAACCGAACCTGCTTCAACGGGCTATACCGTATAAATAAATCCGGAGGTTTCAACGTGCCTTTCGGTAATTACAAAAATCCCAAGATTTGCGACGAACACAACCTCTTTGCAGCGGCTGAACTTCTCGCCAACAAAACTATTATTGGCGGAGATTATAAGGAGGTACTGCGCAAGTATGCCAGCCCTGGAGACTTTGTATTTCTAGATCCCCCTTATCTTCCAATAAGCAAATACAGTGACTTTAAGAGGTATACCAAAGAGCTGTTCTACGAAGAAGATCATGTCGAACTTGCTGCGGAAGTTGCAAGACTCTACGAACTCGGCTGCACCGTTGTTCTAACGAATTCTAACCATCCATTGGTACATACAATGTATGGAAAATATTCTCTAACTGTTCATCAGACAAAGCGCAACATCAACAGCAAAGCTAAGGGGCGAAAAGGAGAGGATGTCGTTGTTCTCGCCAAACCCATAAAACGACTAAAAATAGTGCGCTCAACACAACCGCTATCAGCACAAGCAAAGCTGTACCCACAAACACGATTTATGGGCTCTAAGCGAAAACTGCTCAGCCATATCCGTGATGTAGTGAATCATTTTCCTGCCGAAACCGTTCTTGATCTTTTCTCGGGATCAGGGGTGGTCAGTTACATGTTAAAGGCCGAGGGGAAGCAGGTTTTAAGCAATGACTATATGGCGATGAGTTCAACCTTTACGAAGGCGCTAGTAGAAAACAGTTCGAGAACATTATCGAACGACACTATTGAACATATTATAAATAACCCAATAACTACCGACAATTTTGTTCAGACTACATACAAGGATTTATATTATTCTGACTCCGATAATTTATTTATCGACAACGTTCGAGGGAACATTGCAAAAATAAAGAATCCATACGATAAAGCGATAGCCATGGCTGCACTGATTCGAGCATGCACCAAAAAACGCCCAAGAGGGATCTTTACCTATGTTGGGCATCGCTATGATGATGGAAGAAAAGATCTAAAAATGTCCTTTGAGCAACAATTCCGCGATGCTGTTAAAGCGTACAACCGTGCGGTGTTTGATAACGGGAAAAAGAACAAGGCACAACGCAACGATGCGATGAAATCAAAACTCAAAGCTGATCTTGTCTATATAGACCCACCATATTACAGCCAACATTCAGATAACGAATATGTTCGTAGATATCATTTTGTAGAAGGGCTTGCATGCAATTGGCAGGGTGTTGATATGCAATTGGAAACTAAAACTAAAAAATTTAAAAACTATCCCACACCATTTAGCACAAAAATCGGTTCGCATGATGCTTTTGACAAACTCTTCCAGAAATATGCTGAAAGCGTGTTGATCGTTTCGTACTCCTCCAATTCATTACCCTCACTTGAAGACATGATTAACTTAATGTCCAAATATAAAAAGCACGTTGAAGTCGAGCAGATCGACTACCAATATTCTTTCGGTAACCAAGGGCACAAGGTAAATAAAAACAACAACTCCGCACAAGAGTACTTATTTATCGGATTTTGACTGTAACCAGATTATGCAAATGAAGTTACTAGTAGAGATCAAGAGCTAACAACAATGAAACGCTCGCTCGGTGCCTCGCCAGCATTGACAGCGGGTTAATAGCCACTCGAGACGTTGCGCGGGTCACTTATGCGTGCAATTCAACAGCGTCTGAGCCCAGTGGGAAGGCCTCGACCCCAATTGATTGGAAGTTACTCAGCATTTAGCGTCTTACTCTTCGAACAGATTACAAGTCTCTTTGAACCTCGGGTCATCGCAACATACAAATTCTGCGCTGACATTCCGTCAGCTTCCAAGATCACAGCCACTTCTGCCTCGAGCCCTTGAGGAGCAAAGTGCTGCCGACTGCGCGCTTTGGTAAAGATCTGCCCCGCAATCGATTTTGTTCGCGCACCCGTATAGTAGCTTCATGAAAAGTGGGACCTTCGTTCCCGTTGTACGCCTGAAGCGCGCGAATGCAGGACCGAAGGACAGCCGGTCTGAAGACGCGCGTTCCGCCCCCCCTATTAAGTTCTACCAAGAGGCCAATAGCATCTGCGTGCGTACGGCTTTCCTCGAACGCTATCGCCGCATGCTCGGTGGCGTTGGCTTCTCGTCGCGCCGTTCCTCGCATCAATGACTCGGTCCGTTTAAGTAGATGGGGGACACCAACGCCAGTCATCAGACTTTGAGCAAATTGCGCTAAATGTTCGAGAGCATTCACTGCACTAATATCAAAGTCGCGAGCGAAATTCACCAAGTCTTTCAAATCAACAGATTCGACCGTTACCGCGCCCGGAGTCTGGCGGGCGAAGCGTTGCTGGCTGGGAGGGCTCGTGCTTTCTCCAATGATCAGAACGGAGGCTGTTTTATCCGGGGTCTTGACGCGACACGCCGTGAGCTGTTTCTGTCGGTCGTCATCGCTTCCGTCCAGAAGAACGTGCTCAACTTCGTCGGGCGAGAGCGAAAGATCGATAGGTTCTCCCCGTGAAAGCTTTTCTCGGACACCTAAGAGCCATCGCCCAAATTCCTCGGTTCCCGCATTGACCCAGCGCCATGGGGTCGTAAGTTCTCCAGCGAGAGAAAAATGCCCGCAAACATGCCCCTCCCATTCTGCCAACGGATCGTCGCCAAACCCGAAAATTGCTTGCATCGGATCAGCCACAACGCATGTCGGAATTACGTGCGATGCGTAGTACACAATGGCATGCTGCCGAATTGAACAGTCCTGGTACTCATCTACTAGAATCCTGGAATTGCTCGCCTCAATCACATCACTAACATGCTTCGCTTTTAGCAACGTAAACGCCGCTTCGCGTATCGCACTGTAGTCGGGCTTCAGTCCCTCAACAATTGCAGGCTCGTAGCCTGAACGCAGTGGAAAGGCATAAATAAGGCGAATTGCCCAGCCGTCTATCGTCGTAAGGCGATAGTCTCGTCGAGACGCGCCAGCCTTATCAAGTCGGTATCGTAAAGCGGCAACGCCAGCGTTTGTATGAGTCAGAATTAGTATCGGTTTCCGCCCAACGTGACGAACGACAGCGTCAGTAATCAATTGCGTCTTGCCGCAGCCCGCTGGTGAAATGACCAGTCCCCGATCAATTGTGAGTAAATCTGGATCGGCGCTAACCGTCATCTGCGATCCACTCGAAGAGTTGATCGACGATTGCTACAAACTCATCGTCCGCATTTTCGAGGTCGGGCCCAACAATTTCGTGCGCGACAGCCTGCGTGTCGGTAACGTTCTTGAACCATGCGTTTTTCACACGGGCAGCGGCACCCACGTGGGCACGCATCTCTGGCGTGAGCGTATCGAGGACGACCGCCATTTTAATGGAATTTAGATCTTCCGTATTACCTGAGGCTGACCTAATGTGCTCGTTGACGATCGATTCTTCCTTAATGTGGATGGCCTTGTCGAGAAGCGCTTCAACACCGTTATCTGAAAGACTCAGAAATAGTTCATCTTCAAGTGCGCGGCCTTCGCGCCAGGGAAATACGACGCCCCCAGCTCCGCGGAAGTCCTTTTCCAGACTCGCCTCGGCCGGAATATCGCTATCGCGCAACAATAACGAATTGCATGAGCTCGGTTATCGCAAGATGACCGAGCGGTCACTAAAACCGAAACACATCGACGCACTCGTAAAACGTTGGTTCGACCAACAGTTGTCGATCGGGACGATCAAGAATCGAATGGCGGTGATCCGTTGGTGGGCGCACAAGGTTGATAAGCAAAACGTTGTTGCGCGAGCGAACGAACACTATGGGATCCCGGATCGTCGATTCGTTGCTGACGAGTCTAAAGCCAAATCGGTTACGCAGTCGCAATTGGAAAAGGTTGCAGATCTACATGTCCGCATGAGCTTGGAATTGCAGCAGGCATTCGGGTTGCGACGGGAGGAGGCGATCAAATTCCAACCGAGCTTCTCAGACCGTAAAGACCACATCGTACTGAAGTCGAGTTGGACAAAGGGTGGTAAAGAACGTGTGATCCCGATCCGCACAGATGCACAACGCGATGTGCTCGACCGCGCGCGAAAACTCGCAGGGCTCGGATCGTTAATTCCGAGTAATCGCAACCATGTTCAGCAGATGCGGATGTACGAGCGTGACACCGTTCGCGCCGGGCTTTCGCATATGCATGGTTTACGCCATGCATATGCGCAGAATAGATACCAAGAACTTACGGGAAGAATATGCCCGGCTGCGGGCGGTGAGGAGAAGGCGTCACTGGCTCCCGAGCACCGGATCGCAGACCGAGAGGCGCGATTAATTATCAGTCGAGAACTAGGGCATGAACGGGAACAAATCACGGCTGCGTATTGCGGCTAGTTCACGCCGTAACTTGGCGTCGAAAATAACTGAGGCAGATTACTTTTCGCTAGTACCAGCGTAAAAGAAAGCGTCGACGACGCTTGATTGTCGATGTGGGTCGTGAAAATCGAGCATCGACGGTCGGCGATGCGGTCCTTAATCATCCCAGACAATCTGATCCCAAAGCGCCTTCAGCTTCTTTCCCCGCCGGTCATTCAACCATGATACGTGTGCAACGCGGCCGGCTAAATGCGCTTTGAAATTCGGATGTCCTTGTCGATTCTGACTGGCCGGGCCGTGCTTCACGCAGTTGTGCAATGTGGCTTTCAATCGATCCCAATCTGATCGGCGCGTATTACATTTTTCGTTGACGACGACGCCGGTGAGAAATTGGCGTTGTGACGATAGCTTAAGGCGAGTCTTTCGGTGATTTAAACGGAAACCCTCGTCGAGAGCAATCGCCCCGACGAGCGATTCGATAAAATTGGCGCGTCGGGCCAAACTAGAAGACGGCCCGGAGAATGCCAGGTCGTCTGCGTAGCGCGTGTAAGAAAGCCCGTATCGGTCAGCGAGTCCCTGAAGTCGGCAATCCATGCGCCAGGCGCACAGATTGGCGAGTGGCGGCGAGCTAGGGGCTCCTTGCGGCAAATGTTTGCTTTGCAATCGCTTACGTTCATCGAGCGTGAACTCGTTGAACCGATGTCCGGCGAGCTCCGGTGAGACGGAATTTGTACAAAACCCCTGCAGCAACCAGGCGACGCTCGATGGATAGCCGAGCGAACGAAATAACGCGCCGATTCGACGCGTCGGTACGGAAACAAAAAAATCTTTGAGATCCAGTCGTAATATCGATTCTTGACCAAGATGTGGTGCGACAAACGTTTTTATCGACCGGCCGCGACAGAATCCGTGTGCGGCCGGATGTGGCGGTACGCGGTTTAGGATGTCCCTCAATATGGTTCTTTGTATTATCTTCAGTCGTGATTTCGGCGATTCGATTAATCGAAGCCCACCGCCGCGCTTACAAATCCATGCGTACCGGTAGTGATGCAAATTCTCTTCGCTAACGGCGCACTGCCGGACCCGCCGATCTGCGAACCACTCTACCTCGTGGTCGAATAGACACAACCAGAGACCCACGTCTCGTGACGTCGGTATATCGGGTAAAGGGTACGTAACCAGTGTTGGAGGTTGAGGCGTCATCGTTGACGGATCGAACTGCGGGCCACGGATAGCCTCGCGTGCGAAAACGGATTTCAAGGCCGGTTCGTCAAGCATGAAGGTACTGAGTGCGCCGATATCGCGAAGCGCGGAACTATCGAATTGGATATACAGGCGTGCCGCCAACTTTACGGAATCGATGTTCTCGGACGACAGGAGTCGTTCAAGACGATCGGCGATAGCGGCCGGCTCCCATACACCTGACTGCACGGACAGAGCTAACCACCTTGCTTGTACGAATTTACTAGGCAAGTTGCAACCGGCCTCCGACCCTTCTCGTTAATCCGGTACATCTCTGCGCGACGCGCAGCGGCGTACCGGACTTGAATTGTCCTCGGAAATACTGGTCCCCGGGGTAACCCCGGAGAGCTCCTCGATTAAACTACAGCTTAATCTAGAAGCCGCTCGGAGACCGGCTGCGGAAAATATTTTGGAATCCCGATGCGCTGACGTCAAGCCGCAGTTCTGGTTTGGAATGTTTTTAGCTACGGACGCCTACAGATGACGGTCGGCCGCTGCGCCTTCATGAGATCTTAGGTTACAAAAACTATCCTAGTTTCCTGGCTAAATCTTCCGCCTTCAAATGCGTATACCGCCGCAACATCCGCAAATCTTTGTGTCCGGTAATGCTCGCCACTTCCATAATATTCAATCCTTTCTCAAACAACCGAGTCGTCGCTTCATGACGTAAATCGTGAAAACGCAGACCGTCGATTTCGGCACGACGAAGAGCCCGCATATAGGAGCGTTTAATCGCCTCCGCGGTCATTCCTCGAAAAACACCAGGGTGTTTGCTAGGAGGAAGGCCGCGCAACACTCGCACCGCAGTTGACGACAGTGGAACGTGTCGGGACTCGCCATTTTTCGTGTTGGGTAAGAACGCAACGCAACGGTCGAGGTTGATATGTTCCCATTGCAGGCTAAGTAGTTCGCCACGACGCATGGCAGTCTCGAGTGCGAGTTCCACAATAGGCAATAGATACGGATTTCGCGCATCGCGGCAGGCTTTCAATAGTCGCTCGGCCTCAGTGCCGTCATCGTGGTCGCCGATTTCGAGCCGTCGGGTGCGGGCGTTCGAATGCGGCGGTAGCTTAATATCGCGCACGGGATTCTGCACAGGAATATCCCACTCTTTGCGCGCGACTTCGAAGAGGTGCGAGATGATCACGAGATCTCGCTTTACCGTTGCGCCACAGACTTTCTTTAAACGCTCGTCCCGCAAACGCGCGATGTCTGCCGCGCGAATGGTTGCGACGTAGCGCTGCGATAATGCATGGCGGAGGAGGACGCCGATTCGAATCTTTTCGGTATCGGCACTTTTCTTATTTGGCGTGACTTCGTTGCGGTAACGTTTGAGTAATTCACCGAGCGTCGCGGTCTCCGCTTCTGCGCGTGAGTAGTAGAGACCTTGATCCATCTCGTGTTCGGTCGCTCGCGCCCAAGTCTCTGCAGCGGCTTTCGTTTCAAACGTTTTAGTTTGTAAGGGGTAACCCTTTTTTCGAACTTGCGCTTGCCACTGATAGGGGCCGCGTTTTCTGAAGGTTGCCATCGTCTCGCTCCGCGAATTCGCGAACGAGTGTGACAACGTTGTGACAAATACTCATTTAGAAACCCTTACACGGGTCGTAGTGGTTTCTAAGTACTTGATTCAATTGGTCGGGGAGACAGGATTTGAACCTACGACCCCTGCCTCCCGAAGGCAGTGCTCTACCAGGCTGAGCTACACCCCGAACGGTGATTTGACTTAATAACTGCGGCGTACGGCGAAGCTCGCGAGTGTGCTGAGTGCGTCGACGTACGGCGAGGGTGCTAAACCACCCAATGCTTCTTTCGCCTTCGCAGCCTCTGCTTCAGCGAGTGAGAAAGTGTACGTGATGGCCCCGGTTGATTCAATCGCGGCGGAAATTTCTTCTATGCGTTCGAGTCCACCTTTTTCGATGGCTTCGCGCACCGCCGCTGCTTGTCGTGCGTTGCCTTTCCACATTGCATACAACAACGGCAGCGTTGGTTTACCTTCCGCGAGATCGTCACCGATGTTTTTGCCGAGTTGTTCCGGCGAGGCATTGTAGTCGAGTGCGTCGTCGACGAGTTGGAACGCGGTACCGAGATGCCGACCGTAGCGGGCGAGAGCCGCCTCTAGTTCGGGCTCGCCACCACTGATCACTACGCCAAGCTCCGCCGCCGCTTCAAACAGTTTCGCGGTCTTATTATGGATCGTATCTAAATATCGCTGCTCGGTCGTATTCGGATCGTGGCAACTCACGAGCTGCATCACTTCGCCTTCGGCGATTGTGTTGGTGGCGTCCGCGAGGATCTCCAGGATCCGCATATTATGGAGATCTACCATCATTTGAAACGCGCGGGAGTAGAGGAAATCGCCGACCAAGACGCTCGCCTCGCTGCCCCATACGAGGTTTGCCGTTTCGCGGCCGCGGCGCATCTTCGAGGAATCCACCACATCGTCGTGCAGCAGGGTGGCGGTGTGGATGAGTTCGATAATCGCCGCAACGTCGATATGCTTGGTACCGGAATATCCAGTGGCTTTCGCCGCCAAGAGGACGATAACGGGCCGCAGGCGCTTGCCGCCGTTGCCGATGATGTATTGGCTAAGCTGATTGATAAGAATGACGTCAGAATACAGCCGCTTTTTTATGAGCCGATCGACCTCGCCGATTTCTGTCGCCACGAGGTCGCGGACCTGGGAAATATCGATAACGGGCGCGCTGGTGCTCATAAAGTCTTAAAGGACGGGCGGTTAGGGCTGCTAAGGTGGTGCACATCTTGCCAAGAGCCGCACAAAATTACCATCGCATTCAGCGGCGCCGGGCTGATTCGCCCGCGTCGCGCTGCGCCTTGTGCGATGCGCCAATTTTACGTAGAATCGCGCGCTCCCGCACCACCGAAGACTTCCAGGTATATACATGAATTGCGTGATAAAAACCGGCGGAAAGCAATACCGCGTTAGCGAGGGCGACAAGCTCAACGTAGAAAGCATTGTCGCCGAACCAGGTGAGACCATCGAATTCGCCGAAGTGCTCATGTTACGTGACGGCGACAACGTCGAAGTAGGTAAACCGCTCATCGAGGGTGCGACAGTCACCGCGAAAGTGCTGGAGCATGGCCGCGGCGATAAGGTACGGATCATTAAATTCAAGCGTCGCAAGCACTACCGTAGGCAAGCCGGCCATCGACAAAACTATACGCGGGTAGAAATTACCGGCGTCGCACGAGGGTAACGAAATGGCACATAAGAAAGCAGGTGGTAGTACCCGCAACGGCAGGGATTCGCAATCGAAGCGCCTTGGCGTTAAACGATTTGGCGGCGAAACCGTTACGGCAGGCAACATTATCGTGCGTCAGCGTGGCACCCATTTCCACCCTGGTGTGAACGTCGGCTGCGGTCACGACCACACATTGTTCGCAAAAGTAGACGGAACGGTAAAATTCGAGCATAAGGGCCCGAAGAACCGCAAATTTGTGAGCATCTTACAAGCGTAAGGCGACCTTTCGAGCACGGCGAAATCAACCCCGTCCTCGACGGGGTTTTTTGTATCTGGCTGGGCGATTTTACGAATTCACGCGCGGAATACGCATGAAATTTATCGACGAAGCAAAAATTGCGGTGCAAGCGGGCAATGGCGGCGAAGGTTGTCTGAGTTTTCTGCGTGAAAAAAATCTCGCTCACGGCGGTCCAGATGGCGGTGACGGCGGTGATGGCGGTAGTGTATATCTCGAGGTCGACCCACGGTTAAATACACTCATCGATTTCCGTTACAAGAGAATTTTTAAAGCACGCAATGGGCAACCCGGAATGGGGCGTAATCGGATCGGTAAAGGCGCTGACGATCTTATAATCGCCGTACCCCCGGGCACTTTAGTGCGGGATGCATCAACCGATGAGTTAATTGGCGATTTGACTAACGACGACGCGCGCATGTTGGTCGCTCAAGGTGGTTTCCACGGTCTGGGCAACGCGCGATTTAAAAGCAGCACAAACCGGGCGCCGCGCAAAACGACTAAGGGTACGGCGGGCGATTCTCGAGATTTGCACCTGGAACTGAAATTGCTCGCCGACGTAGGCTTGCTCGGATTACCAAATGCCGGGAAGTCGACGCTCATCAGCCAAGTCTCTGCCGCGCGCCCCAAAGTTGCCAATTACCCGTTTACCACGCTACGGCCCATTCTCGGTGTCGTGTCGATCGATACAGACACCACGTTTGTGGTCGCGGATATTCCGGGAATTATTGAAGGGGCGGCGGAGGGCGCCGGCCTCGGGTTGCAGTTTTTGCGCCACGTCGAGCGGACTAAACTGCTACTTCATATGATCGATGTATCCGGCATGGATGGTGCGGGAGATCCCGCCGCCGACTTTCGCACGATCACCCGTGAGCTTAGCGAATATCAAAACCCGCTGCACGATCGCGAACGATGGGTCGTGTTCAACAAAATTGATGTGTTTGGGCCGGACTACGCGCCCGACGACGATGAATTTCGCGATGCGACGAATTGGAGCGGTCCGATTTTTCATATTTCGGCGGCAACGGGCAATGGTTGCACAGCACTCGTGAAAGCCGTGGCGACGCAGCTTGCCGAGTTTGCGAACGACGAGATCGAGCACACGGAAGCGCTAGATGAGTAACGCGGTGACCAGTGAACCACGCCGCCGTTGGGTAATTAAAATCGGTAGTGCGTTAGCCACTAAACACGGCATGGGCTTGAATGTTGAGTCGATCGAAGATTGGGCTCGGCAGATGGTGATCTTGAAGCAGCGCGGTTATGAAATTGTGTTGGTTACCTCAGGATCCGTGGCGGAAGGTGCACAGCGCTTGGGTTGGAAAACGCGCCCCCGTACTATCCATGAGTTGCAGGCGGCCGCCGCGGTTGGGCAAATGGGATTAGTCCGTGAGTGGGAGCGCGCTTATGCAAAATTCGATATGCGTGCCGCGCAAATATTACTGACGCATGAAGATATCGCAGATCGCGGTCGTTATTTGAATGCCCGCAGCACGCTTTGGACCTTGTTGGAGCTGGGTGTGTTTCCGGTTATCAATGAAAACGATACCGTTGCGACCGAAGAAATTCGATTTGGTGACAACGATACCTTGGCCGGTTTAGTGAGTAACCTCATCGATGCGGATCTGTTGGTTATTTTGACGGATCAGCCCGGTTTAATGACCGCCGATCCGCGTCTTGATCCGGGCGCGACGTTAATCTCGCAAACGGATATTCACGATGCGACACTCGAGGCGATAGCCGGCGAGGGCGGCGATTGGGGGCGCGGTGGTATGCGTACGAAAATAGCGGCCGCACGACTGGCCGCGCGCTCCGCGACATCTACCGTCATTGCATGCGGATCCGATGCCAATGTGCTAATTGATATCGCCGATGGCAAGCGGGTCGGCACATCGCTACTCGCCCCCGGTGCCAAGCTTGCCGCCCGTAAGCAATGGCTCGCGAGCTCGGTTGTTGCGAAAGGCAAGCTCGTGCTTGACGACGGTGCGTGTCGGGTGATTCGTGACCAGGGTAGGAGTCTGCTTGCCGTTGGCGTACAACAAGTGGTGGGCGAGTTCGAACGGGGCGAACTCGTCTCTTGTGTCGATAGCAATCAGGTCGAAATCGCTAAGGGTTTAGTGAATTATGATGCCGGTGAAGCCGCCCAGATTTGCGGTCACGCGACCAATCGAATCGAACTGATTCTAGGATATGCGCGGGAACCGGAACTTATCCATCGGGATAATCTCGTTATCGTATAAATTCGTCGTTGCGAGCTGCCGTACCGGCAACAAAAAAGCCGGCACTAGCGCCGGCTTTCTGGGAATCGCGCCGAACGCTTAGGCGATGGCGCGAATGCGGGCATTGAGCCGAGATTTATGCCGCGCCGCTTTATTTTTGTGGATCAGCGAAGCCCCAGCCGCGTTGTCGATAACCGGCACGGCTTTTTGATAAGCTGCCTGCGCTTCCTCTTTGTTGCCAGACTCGATCGCCTGGACAACTTGTTTAAGACGAGTGCGCAGCAGTGTTTTACGGCTTGCGTTATTGCGCCGTCGCTTTTCCCCTTGACGGGCGCGTTTGCGTGCTTGGGCTGTGTTGGCCAATTATCTACTCCGAAGGCTGCTGCAAAGGGCGCGAACTATGCGATGGAACCGCCAAATTGTCAACTTATACGGCTGGAAATAGTCCCGATTAGGGCGCCATTCGCGGTAGAATCGCCGCCGCAGGCTGCGATGCGGGAATACCGCATTTTCGTCAACCGAAATCGCGCCTCGCGTACCGCTAACCGTCGCTTAATTACCGAAGGAAAACACCCTGAGTAAGCGTTTGTTCCGTTCCACCGCTGTCGTCGGCCAAATGACGATGATTTCGCGCGTGCTCGGATTGATTCGCGACATTGTGATCGCCAAGCTTTTCGGTAGTAATGTGGCCGCCGATACGTTTTTTGTCGCCTTTAAAATCCCGAATTTATTTAGGCGTTTGTTTGCCGAAGGCGCATTTGCGCAGGCGTTCGTTCCCGTTCTTACAGAATACAAAAGCGAGGGCGATGACGAGAAAGTTATCGATTTAGTTGGATCGGCGGCTGGTAGCTTGAGCATTGTACTATTCGCCGTAGTCAGCATTGGTGTGCTGGCTGCGCCGTTGTTTATTATGCTGTTCGCGCCTGGGTTCACCCAAGATGCCGAGAAATTTGCGCTCGCGAGTTTGCTGCTACGGATTACCTTCCCGTATTTATTGTTTATTTCGCTAACCGCATTGTTTGGCAGCTTGCTGAACACCTACGGACGATTCGCCATTCCAGCGCTCACACCTGCGCTGCTTAACATTGCGCTTATTAGCGCGGCGATTTACCTATCACCCAAATTAGATGAGCCCGTCGTCGCGCTCGCGATCGGCGTGTTTATCGGCGGGGTGCTGCAGTTCGCCATGCAGTTCTCAGCGGTGTCGAGGCTCGGTGTACTGCGCCGTGTGCGGGTCAATTTCAAGCACCCGGGGGTGCGCAAAATCTTAACGTTGATGGGGCCGGCAGTTTTTGGGGTGTCGGTTGCGCAAATCAATTTAGTGATCGACACAATGATCGCCTCGTTTCTACAAACGGGCAGTATCTCATGGTTGTACTACTCTGATCGTTTGGTTGAATTTCCGCTCGGTGTGTTCGGTATCGCACTAGCGACGGTGGTGCTGCCGAGTCTTTCTCGCCAACACGCTGAGGATAACGCCAAGCAGTTTTCGGATACCCTCGATTGGGCATTGCGACTCGTATTGCTCATCGGTATCCCGGCGGCGGTGGCGTTGGCTCTATTGGCTGAACCGATGCTGAGCACGTTGTTTCAATATGGCGCGCTTACCGAACACGACGTTACAATGGCTGCGCGCAGTTTGGTTGCCTATGCCGGTGGTTTAACCGCGTTCATTCTCATCAAAATATTAGCACCTGGATTCTATGCGAAGCAGGATACGCGTACGCCGGTTCGTATTGGCGTCATCGCATTGGTTAGCAACATAATCTTAAACCTAATACTGGTGTTCCCGCTTGCGCACGCCGGCTTAGCACTCGCGACTTCGCTCGCGGCGTTTTTAAATGCCGGATTGCTACTACGCGCGTTAATTACGAATGGGTCGTATAAGCCGAGCGCTGGTTGGGGGAAATATGCGCTTAAAGTTGTTTCGGCAACGGTCGTAATGGGCGTCGTTTTGAGTTGGTTAAGTGCAAGCACATCGATCTGGACGGCCGCTTCAATGTTAACCCGCGTGACCATGCTCGCTGAACTCGTTGGAGTCGGTATGGTCAGCTACTTCGCCATTGCCTGGTTATCGGGCATTCGACCGCGCGGTTTTTTGCAGAACGACATTTGAGGCGAGGCGGCGTGGTATTCCGCCGATTAGCGCAAGCGTTGTGGCGCCGTTCGAACGGCCATCTTGTATACTCACCGAATTGACCTAAACCGAACCAACTCAAGATCGATATGGAACTGATCCGCGGTGCTCATAACATTCGCCCGCGCCACCATGGCTGTGTGGCGAGCGTCGGCAACTTTGACGGTCTACATTTAGGCCATCGAGCGGTGCTGCGACAACTTCTCGAAGCGGCGGCTAACAACGGGCTGCCGTCGACGGCAATCATTTTCGAACCGCAGCCAGCGGAGTATTTCCACTCGGCTGGGCAACCGCCGCGCTTGTGTGCGCTGCGCGATAAGCTCACGTTGTTTCGCGACTACGGGGTGGATAGAGTCTGCGTGCTACGTTTCGACGAGCATTTCGCTGCGCTAACCGCCGAGGGGTTCGCGGCGAATATATTGGTTGAAGGGCTCGGCATCCGCGAACTCATTATTGGCGATGACTTTAAATTCGGCAGCGCGCGTGGTGGCGATTACTTTGCGCTGTGTGAATTCGGTAAGCAGTATGGCTTTTCGGTGCGGCGTACGCACTCTTATATATTGGACGGCGAACGCGTGAGTAGCACATCGGTTCGGCAGAAACTGATTGACGGCGATTTTCGCCGTGCCGAAGCGTTTCTTGGGCGGCGTTATTTTATTAGCGGTCGAGTCGTACACGGTCAACACCGTGGGCGATCGATCGGGTTCCCAACGCTAAATTTAAATTTGAATCGTGGCCGGGCGGCGCTAAACGGTATTTACGCATCTTATGTGCGCGGCTTGCGTGAGCAACCGCTGGCCGCCGTAAGCTATGTTGGATCTCGCCCGATTATTGAAGACCCCACCTATGTGCTTGAGACTTACGTATTCGACTTCGATGAGAATTGTTACGGCCGCCATATCAAGGTCGAGTTTGTGGAGAAAGTACGTGACGATTCGCCATTTGAATCGTTCGACAAATTACGCGAACAAATTGAAATCGACTGCGCCGAGGCCCGTAAGATTTTCGAACGACTAGCCAAGACCGCCGGCGCATGAAGATTAAAACCCGCCATTGGATCGCACTTGCCGTCGCAATTGTCGTTGCAGATCAGATAACCAAGCACTTCGCTCAACTGTGGCTCACCTATGGAGAGCCGCTGCCGGTTTTTCCAGGGTTTAATCTTACCTTGGTCTACAACACGGGCGCGGCGTTTAGTTTGTTGAGCGAGGCCTCAGGCTGGCAGCGCTGGCTATTCGCTAGTGTCGCGTTGGTCGTGAGCGCCGTCATTACCGTATGGTTGCGCCAAGTCGACGAGCGTGAGGTGTGGCTGCCGATTGCCTTAAGCCTCATTTTGGGCGGGGCGGTTGGTAATTTCTGGGATCGGATCGCCTTGGGCTACGTCGTCGATTTTGTCGAGGTGTACTACAAGAGTAGTTTTTTCCCCGCGTTCAATGTCGCCGATTCAGCAATTAGCGTCGGCGCAGTCATGTTGTTGCTCAGCGGTTGGATCACTCGATCGGAAAAAGCTGCCGAAACCTAGCTCGCGCCGAATAAGGCGCATCTGTGCCTGAAACGCGCAGCTCATTTCCCTGTGGCGCGCTTTTCAACGATAATA
>JAVJHY010048813.1:0-23757 GCA_035593235.1 Phascolosoma agassizii
GATGAAAGCTACTTTGGAGGAGTTCGTAAAGGCAAGCGTGGGCGGGGAGCGGCTGGCAAAGTCCCGGTGTTTGGCATTTTGAAACGGGGCGGGAAAGTCTATACCCAGATTATTGAGAACACGCGCACTGACACACTGATGCCAATTATTCGCAGTAAAATTAAGCCTAATAGCATTGTGTACACCGATAGCTATCGCTCATACAACGCCTTAGATATCTCGGAATTCAAGCATGACCAGATCAATCACTCTGCGGTGTTTGCCGAGGGACGCAATCATATCAATGGGATTGAGAATTTTTGGAAGCAAGCCAAACGGGTGTTACGCAAATATCACGGTATTCCCGCCAAGCATTTCTATTGGTTCCTGAAAGAATCGGAATTTAGATTCAATTATGGGACACATCAGCAACAATTTATAACCCTGAAGAAGTGGTCTAGGTTATAACTAATCTACGTCAGCCCCTTCGTTAAACTCCACCAGTGCCTTCTTTTTATTCATTCGATGTCCTTATACTTGGAGCTAGGCTGGCTGAGATGCGTGCTGCCTTGGCCACCCATGAGCAAGACATGTCTGTCGTCATGCTATCCAAGGTCCATCCCGTCCGTAGCCATTTCAATGCCGCGCAACACACTTAAATTTCAGTACAGTCCGCGTAGATCAGTTTTATCTCTAACAGTCTTCTCGTAGCATAGCCCAGTTCTGTATCCAATTGAATCACTTATGTATCTGAAAGGATCCCTGAATAGCGGGTCTGAATGAGATGAGGATTAGGGCTTTGATAATGAAAACCCCAATAAAAAACCTATGTTTTCTTGTAAAAAACAGAATGAAATACTCAGCGTTTCCTCAAGGAATAGACATGGAATAACTTTTGCTCTTGATGAAAGTATGAATATTCCCTTACCCATAAAGCCTTTGTCTTCTATTCTCCTTGTGGAGGCCAATCCACACCTCGTACCAGATACCATCGGTCTTCTGAGACGCGAAGGGTATTCGGTTGAATCCGTGAAGACTGAAAGGGAGGCGATAAGCCGGGTCAAAAAAAATCGTTACGGTGGCGTCCTCCTTGATGACGACCTACACAAAAAAACCCTGCTATCGGTCTTCCACTCCTTGACCAAGTTTGACCCATTCCTTCCTATCGTGCTCCTCACCAAGGAGGCTAAATCGGAAGAAAAGACCGAGTTGATGAAGCAAGGACCTGTGAATTTTCTCCGAAAACCCGTCAATGAAGACGAACTTAAAGATATTCTTCAGAGGGTAACCGATGTACAGGCGCTCAGAAGAGTAGCTGAAAATACGGCCAGCGGGTTTATGGCTAGTGCGGAGCGGTACCGATCTATTGTGGAGACGACTCAAGACGCGATCATTTTAAGTGATCTAAATGGAAATATCCTATCGTGGAACAAAGCTGCGGAACGCATGTTTGGTTATGTGGCGAAAGAAATCGTTAGTAAATCGCTCACTCTTCTCATGCCTTTGAAGTATCGTGACCAACATAAAAAGGGTTTGGAGCGGGTTCGTTTATCTCAGGAAAGGCGGGTCATTGGAAACACAGTAGAACTTTATGGCCTGAGAAAAAGTGGAGAAGAATTTCCTATTGAGCTGTCTCTCTCTCGATCAGTCTTATCAAATGAACAATTTTTTTGTGGAATTATTCGTGATATTACTGATCGAAAGCGGGCAGAGAATGAGCTGCTGGAACGTAATGGTCTACTGGCGTTGGATGCAGATGTCGGGCAGGAGCTCTTACGGAATCAAGCCACTCGAGGTCTGTTGCAGGGTTGTACCGATGCTCTAGTCCGGAATCTCGATGCGACCTTTGCTCGAATCTGGACGCTCAATGACACGGACCAAGTATTAGAACTGCAAGCGAGTTCCGGCCTGTATACCCACTTGAACGGATCGCATGCCCGCATACCGGTTGGTCACTTCAAAATCGGTAAGATTGCTTCTGAGAAAAAACCACATCTAACAAATTCGGTGATCGGGGATCCTTGTATCCCGGAACAGGAGTGGGCAAAACACAATGGGCTGATCGCTTTCGCGGGGTATCCTCTGATGAGAAACCAGAAGATCGTGGGTGTCATGGCCATTTTTTCTCAACATAGGTTGACGAACTTTACGTTGAACAGTCTCGGTATAGTGGCAGCCCGCATCACGACAGCCATCGAACGGGAAATCGCCCAAGAAGCACACCTGAAGTCCGCAAGACATTGTGAGCAAATTTTGTTATCAGTAGGTGAGGGCATTTATGGGTTGGATCTGGAGTGCAATGTGACGTTTGTCAATCCAGCCGGGGCCAAGATGCTGGGGTATGAAGAGAAAGAGCTTGTTGGGGTCTCCGCACACACTGCTATACATCGAAAAAACATCGCTGGGTCTCTCCAGGAAGAACTGTGTCCCATGTGCGCCACGTTGAAGAATGGAACCGTTAATCATGCTGACAGCGAAATGTTATGGAGGAAGGGCGGCACTAGTTTTCCTGCAGAATATACGAGCACACCCATTAAAGAGGGTGGCCGATTGACTGGAGCTGTCGTGACATTCCAAGACATTACAGAGCGCCAACGATTGGCTGCAGAATTGTTGGAGGAAGCTAAACTTGCTGAAGTCACCCGAGTGCTTGGGGATATTGCTCACGATATCAAGAACATGCTTATGCCTGTTCTTAGTGGTGCCACGTTGCTACAAGAAGAGCTCCGAGACCATTTTTTGAGTTTATCCGACGTAACCTCCCCGCAGGTTGAAGCCACCAGGAAATTTACCACGGAAGCTATAGAAATGGTCCTCGCAAACAGCCGTCGCATCAATGATCGAGTGCGGGAAATTGCCGATACGGTAAAAGGAAAAACAAGCAAACCTCACTTTGCGCCTTGCCAGATTTCTGCGGTTGTGAAGGGTGTATTGGAATCTCTACGTCTCTATGGAATCGAAAAAGGGGTTGCCTTGCAGACACAAGGGCTTTGCGCTCTTCCTCTAATTCACGCGGACGAAAACCGGTTATTCAATGCGCTGTACAATCTCGTCAATAATGCCATTCCTGAAACCCCTCATGGCGGGTCAGTCACTATTGGCGGACGAGTAGGATTAGACCAGACAACCGTGATGATATCGATAGCTGATACGGGTAATGGCATGCCCGCTGAGATCCGTGACAGTTTATTTACCAATGAGACCATTAGCCAAAAAGTTGGTGGAACGGGGCTGGGCACCAAGATTGTCAAGGATGTCGTTAATGTCCATGGTGGAACCATCACCGTAGACAGTGAGCAAGGATGTGGCACCACCTTTACCATCCAACTTCCTGTTAACCCTCCCTGCGAATTACAGGAAGACCTCGCGTGTTTAAACTGATGATAGGCAACAGTATTATTGGGTACAAAGAACAAAAAATTTGAGGATTGCGGGGAAGGCACAGCAGCTTAGTTTTCATTAACCATATGTCTCTGTTTTCCTTCAAGCAAAGAAAACAGAAAATCATGATAACTTAGAGTCATGGTATTCAGTAGTGGAGTAATTAGTAATTCACTTGCATTTATTCATTGATTTGGACATCATATGTTCAGATTCATTAATTGGCGAGTCTAAGGACGAAAGCTGAAATGCGAGAATTCATTTTGCTGTATACATAAACAAAGGAGGAGCCACATGAGTGAAACAAAAACAGCTGGTATGTTTAGCGGTCGAAAGTCTGAAGGCCTTGTACTTGTCGTTGATGACGAGCCTGATGTCAGAAAAGTGGTTCGCATGACCTTAGAAAAATCCGGATACGATGTGATTGAGGCTGAAGATGGGGAAAAGGGCATCGAAGAAATCAAAAAAGGCGAAAATTCGATTCTCATGAATCTTATTATTACAGACATTCGTATGCCAAATATGAATGGTATTGATGTCATTAATTTTTACCGAAAAGAATGGCCCAGTATTCCCATCATTGTCCTGACGGGATTTCCCGACCTCGAAATGGCCACAACCATGTTGCAGCATGGGGTTTCGGATTATCTCGTCAAACCAGTAGAATCTGATAAGTTGCGAGCCTCAGTGGCCAAAGCCTTGGAGCAACGGGAAGTTCGTGGTTTTTAGGTGATGGTCATAGGAAACGATCGAATTCTCTTCAAGAATTGGAGGACGGCCTACCCAATACAGGGCGTTGGTTCTCGCGCGTGAATGGTGGTTCCAGAAATCTTGGTCCAGCTCTCTTGGTTCGGGAGAGCTGGACTATGGGGTGAGGCAGTGACTATTCCTTTTGACATAACACGTACGGTGTTTTTTTTGATCGTCTCATAGTCTTACCCTGTTTCATTGCGAAGGTCGAATGACTTTCGTTTGCCCAAGGTAAGATGATGAGCAATCGAGATCGAACAACGGTCGTCATCCTCGGAGCAGGAAAAGGGGGAATGGCCGTCCTAGAACTCCTTACCCACCTCCCAGGAGTTGAAATCGCAGGAATTGCAGATCAGGACGCATCTGCTCCAGCTCTTCAATACGCTAGCCAGCTTGGCATTCCCACTACACAGGACCTCGCAAGTCTCATAAGTCTTCAGGACATTAACCTTATCGTTAATGTAACAGGTGACCCTCACCTCGACTTACTAGTTGCAGTACACAAACATCCGGAGGCCGAAGCTTTGGGAGGATCGGCCTCGAAAGTTTTGTGGGATTTTGTCCAGCATGCGTCTCAAATTCAATCGCAATTGTTTCAAGCAGAGAAACTGGCAGGCATGGGTACCTTTGCTTCAGGGATAGCCCATGATATTAATAATCCTCTGTATATCTTGTTGGCGTTTGCAGAGAATATTCTTCAAGAAACTGATCTCCCTGTTATCCACGAGCAGGCTAGCAGTATCATTGACGCTGGTAAGCGGATCCAAGGAATTTGTCAAAACATCACACAGTACGCCAGAGCTACACATGCCGATTCCACTGTGGTTGAAGTGAATGAGAAGATCGATGAGGCATTAAAGATTGCACGATATGCGACGACTCTACAAGATCTCTCCATCGTGAGAATTTTTGGTGAGCACGTTGAGGTGTTCGTGAATCCTAGTGAGCTGTTCCAAGTCTTGGTCAACCTTATGACCAACGCCATTCAAGCGATGGCGGGAAAGGGAACCTTGACTCTCTCAACGTGCTGTGAAAACGGCGTAGGAAAGATTTCAATTGCCGACACTGGTTCCGGTATCCCCACAGAAAATCTTAAAAAAATCTTTGATCCATTTTTCACCACCAAGCCCGCTGGGCAAGGAACGGGACTTGGCTTGCATAACGTGAAAGCCATTATCAAAAAATATCGAGGTGAACTTAGGGTGGAGAGTGAAGTTGGGAAAGGGACCACGTTTACGATCGAGTTGCCTAGAAGTTCGATGTAAGAGGATCTATTATGCTCAGCGCACAAATGATGACAACCAAGGGCAAAAGAGGCCTTAGGCGAAAGCTGATTGTCTCTATGCTGCTTGTTGGCGCGGTACCCCTCGCCGTTGGCTTGGTCATGGCGTTTTTTCAAGGAACGAAGGAGATTCGTGAGGTCAGCGGGACGAGCTTTGAAGCGCTGGCGACGGAGACCGCACGGAAAATTGACTTGATTCTGAGCGACGAACTTTCGAAAACCTCTCAAATCACCACCGACGTGAACATCATCCAGGCACTGGAGGTGCGTCGCGATCAACTTGGCGATTATGGCGATGAGGCCTTGCAAGCACTGATTGCCCAAGAAACAGAGGCGTGGACGGAAGAGGATCCTAAATTGGTTCAACGCCTCATGCAAAATGATCTGGTGACCACACTCCAACGATATTATGGCGGAACCTATGTCGATCAGGGTCACCCCATTCCTGTGATCACTCGTTCCGCCACTCGTGGGCTGTTTATCACAGATGTGGCCGGGCTTCTCATTGCGACACTCAACACCAATGTGCCTTATGCCCATTCCCATCAACCATGGTGGCAAGGGGCTTTTAAAAAGGGAGTCGGTCAATCGTATATTGCCAACGTGGCCTTTAATGAACAGTTGAAGATCTATACGTTTACGCTTTCTTTGCCGATCATGGATAGTCTTCGGTATCAAGTTGTGGGCGTGTTACATCGGATCTATGATGCGAAAGAATTTTTTTCCTCACATATCGATACCATTCGATTTGGAGAAACTGGGCACGTTATGCTGATAGATGGAAATGGTACGGTGCTCAGCTGTCCCGTTCTGCCTACAGGCACTCGCCTGAGCGATCCCCAAATCATTCCGCTGGTGACACTGATGCAGAATGGCTGGACTCCGGCTCCAAGTGATGGACATGGTGGTGTGCGTTCTTCCATCATTGGTTTTGCGCCCCTTCCGACCACAAGCCGAATTACCCAAGATTCAACGGGGATGGGATGGCATATGTTCGTCTGGCAGTCGTCTGACGAGCTTTTTGCACCTATTGAACATCTCTTTACGTGGGTTTCAGCCTTCGGACTGCTGTCTATCATTCTGTTGGCCGGGCTTGGATATCTTGCAGCCGGTCGTATTGTGACGCCCATTCGTCGACTCCAAGAAGCGGCGAAGCTCATTGGGCATGGTACTTGGCAAGAATCCATTACCATTAAAACTGGTGACGAAATTGAAGAACTAGCTGACGAAGTCAATCGAATGAACGCACAATTAGCCTCAGCCTTCGCCGGGCTTGAAAGTGAGGTAGAATCCAAGTCCCAAGAGGTTCAATATCTTCAAGAATCCACAGCCCAAATTCTTGATAGTGTCCCAGACCCTGTGATTATGTTGGATCAGGAGCAACAAGTCGTGTATCTCAATCGCGCCTCCAAAGAGGCGTTTCATCTTAGCGATAATGGACAACTTGAAGGCCAATCTCTCTTCGCGATCCTCGAAACTGATTCAATGACACAACAGACAATTAAGAAAGAATTTCAATCTATCGGGGCATATTCAACCGGAGAGACACCCGAAATGTCTGCAGCCACCAGCCGCACTGCTGGGGACCTGAGAGATCCACTTCAGCAAGTCACAGGTCAAACCGCTGCCTCGGATCGTCAAGAAATCCATGTCAATGGGCAGATCTACCGTTACCAATGGTTTGGCGTACGAGCACGGCCTGGCCGAAATCAGGAAGTCGGATTGGTGTTTCGAGATGTGACTGAAGAAAGTCGATTGCAAGACCGTCTCATCAAAGAAGAAAAGCTTGCCAGCATCGGTGTCCTTAGTGCAGGAATCGGCCATGAGTTGAATAACCCTCTCGTCGGAGTCATTGGTCTCGGTGAAGCGATACAAGACGAAGAGAACCCGAAGCAGATCAAGGAGTATGCCCATAGTATTGTGCAACATGGACGACGTATGGCTTCGATCATTCGAGACTTTACCGGGCAGGCCACTTCTCAGATCAAGGGACAGTTGACTCAAGTAAATATGAATGAACAATTAAAACACGCACTGAATGGGGTGAAAGAGACCTATGATACCGTGTCCGTGGATATCCAGACAGACTATCAAGATCTCCCAGCTTTTATGGGTAATCCGCAGGAGTTGAGTCAAGCGTTTGTCAACGTTATGACCAATGCCGTCCAAGCCATGGGAGATCAGGGAATCTTGAAGATTTCTACCACTGTGCATGACCACGAAATTCAGATCACGATTGAAGATAATGGTCGCGGCATTCCCCACAATTTATTGCCCAAAATATTCGATCCGTTTTTTACGACAAAACAACAGGGGAAAGGTGCCGGCCTTGGGTTAACCATCGCACGGCGAATCATTCAGAAATATGAAGGCCAGATTCAGGTCACGAGCAAAGAAGGTGCGGGAACAACTTGTCAGATCACGTTCGCACTCAGCAATCATCAATCATCTGATAAAAAAGAGGATGCATCATGAAGGCATTCAGGAAAAAAAAGGTGTGGATGGCAGCGCTGTGTCTGTGTGGCATTATGGCCGGATGGGCAACTATCGTCTTGGGTGGCTCGAAGGACACGCCACTGAAGGGGATCTCTCCAGAGAAAGTTGCCGACTATGTCCATTCAATTATAGAGGCCGATCGCACGGTTTATACGACCCACGTGGTGAACCGCATGAAAGAAAAAGGTATCGTTTCGGCGGCTGAACATTGGGAACAAAAGAATGCCTTACCCTTACCGGCCCAGTTCCTTCAAAGAGCTGGACGTTTAGTGGCAGAACGCGGCAGTGGTATCCGTTATCGTTTGATCAGTCTCTGGCCTATTTACCGACGAAATGCCCCGGCAACTGAGTTCGAACGTGAAGGGTTGAAAGCCGTAGCTGCCAATCCAGAAACGCCTCATAGGGGTATTGTGAGGAGTGGGGAAAAACAATATTTTCAAGCGATCTATCCTGATCGTGCTGTCGCTAAGGCTTGTGTCGATTGCCATAACACTCATCCGCTTAGTCCTAAGCGTGATTTCGTCCTGAACAACATTATGGGTGGCATCGTGATCACAATTCCTCTCGAACAGTAAGAGGTCAAATCATCTATGAAAAAGTTTGGTTTTAGGGTGACGGTGAAATGAACAATGCCATTTTTTTTGTTGTGATAAGTTCAAGTTTTCCAGAAAGCTTGTCTCGTCGGATCAGCCAAAGAATCATCACATAATGATGCTCTCCTGACTTCTCTATAATTCTAAAAGCCGCAGTTGGATCACGAAACTTTACAGATCATTTTTGCCCTCCTAGGAAGTAAAAAATATCATTCATCACCCAGAAGGTGCCCACGAGCTTAATGAATTCCTTACGCACGAAAATATCTTGCACAGCTTTTTCATACACGACTAGGCCATTCCTAACATAAGCAATGGAAAGTATGAAGCGTAGTGTGAATTGATCTTACTATGATGTTATGAATAATATCTCATTTGTAAAATCCCTTCTATGAGTACTTCCTATTCATACGATGTCCTGGTCCTTGGGGCTGGGCTTGCCGGAATGCGGGCCGCCTTGGCCGCACAGGAGCAAGGTGTGTCTGTGGCCATGCTCTCTAAGGTCCACCCTGTCCGTAGCCATTCCAATGCTGCACAGGGAGGAATCAATGCAGCCCTGACTGATAGAGGTGACAAGTGGGAGGACCATGCGTTTGATACCGTCAAGGGAAGCGACTATTTAGGGGATCAAGATGCCATTGAAATTCTTGCCGAGGAAGCCGGTCAAGACATCTTGGCTCTGGAACATATGGGCGTCATATTCAACCGAAACGAAGAGGGGCGATTAGGCACTCGACGATTTGGTGGTCAAAAAAAAGCACGAACTTTTTTCGTGTCGGATTTCACAGGTCAGGCCATGCTGCATGTGTTGTATGAGCAGGTCATGAAATTCCAGCTACCTGTTTTTGAAGAATGGTTCGTTACTTCAGTAGTGAAAGATGATGAAGGTCGCTGTGCAGGTGTGGTGGGGTTTGATATTCGCACAAGCCAATTTGCCTATATTAAAGCCAAAGCGGTCATCATCGCAGCAGGAGGCTTAGGCCGACTATTTGAACCAAGTACGAATGCCATGATCTGCACTGGGGATGGAATGGCCATTGCGTATCGGGCGGGTGCGCCTTTAATGGATATGGAAATGGTGCAATATCACCCTACGACTCTCAAGGGGAAAGGACTGCTCATTAGTGAAGCGGCACGGGGAGAAGGGGCATACCTTCTCAATAAACATGGTGAACGGTTTATGGAACAATATGCCCCAAGCATGATGGAGTTGGCCTCTCGAGATGTGGTTTCCAGGGCAGAACAAATTGAGATTAACGAAGGCCGCGGAATCGATGGATGCGTCCTATTGGATTGTCGGCATTTAGGAAAATCGTTCATTCAACATCGTTTACGGCAAATAGCTGAAGAAGCGAAGACTTTTGCGAACATTGATTTAACGGAAGAGCCTATTCCTATCCGCCCTGGAATGCATTATCAAATGGGTGGAATTAAGACCGATGTCGATGGTCGATGCTGGGACGTTCATGGTAAATGGTCTGGCGTCCCAGGGTTATTTGCCGCTGGCGAAGTCGCATGTTTGAGTCTCCATGGGGGGAATCGTTTGGGAGCAAATTCCCTTTTGGATACGGTGGTATTTGGAAGACGGACAGGGTCCGAGGCGGCTTCCTATGCCCAAGCTATAGAAAAATCGCGAGTGTCGGATTCTATCGCCAAGCAGGATGAAGATATGGCCAAAGATCTTCTCAAGCGAAAACCAAGTGATGATTCTATTGCCAAAATCCGGCTTGATCTCGGTCTGACCATGAATAAGAACTTAGGAGTGTTTCGTGACGAAGAAGGTATGTTGACGGCTCAGGTTACATTGAGAGAATTACGGGATCGATGGAACAGAGTGGCAATTGAAGATAAAGGCCGCGTGTTTAATACGAGCCTGACCCGTGCCCTAGAATTGGGAATGATGCTAGATTGTGCAGAGACGATTGTTCTTGGAGCGTTAACGCGCACAGAAAGTCGTGGAGCACATTTCCGTACCGACTATATTTCACGTGACGATGAAACGTGGCTCAAACATATTTCAATTAATCGTGGACAGGATGGGATGCCACGAATAGAGTACTTGCCAGTCCGGATCACGCAGTGGACTCCACAGGCTCGGGTGTATTAATGCAGACCACCTTTCGCATACGACGATTTGATCCTGAAAGCCAATCTCTCGCTGCTTACGATCAAGACTATGTTTTGGAAACTGAACCTTCGGATACCGTGCTAGATGGACTGATGAAAATTCGAGAATCGATTGATGAATCCCTCACGCTTCGATGTTCCTGCCGAGGTTCTATTTGTGGATCCTGTGGCATGCGGATTAATGGGCAAGCCACTCTGGCATGTAAAACCAAAGTCATCTCCATGATTTCTGATGGGGGAACTCTTCACGTCGAGCCTATGAAGAACATGCCAGTCATCAAAGATTTGGTGACTGATATGGAGGGATTTTGGGAAAAAATTCGAAAGGTCAAACCCTGGCTACAACCCAAAGGACCAGTACCCAAGGGAGAATATGTGGCCTCTCCGGAGTCCATGGATCATCTGACCGGCGTCATGGGATGTATCATGTGTGGGGTCTGTGTCTCTGACTGTGCCGTCTTAGAAGTGGATCGACAGTTTTTGGGCCCTGCGGCTTTGGCGAAAGCCTATAGGTTTGTCGCAGATCCACGGGATGGGAACGCGAAAACCCGGCTATTCGCATTGAATACACCAGGGGGAATGTGGGACTGCACGCGGTGTATGGAATGCGTTGAGGTTTGCCCAAAGGGAGTAGGAGCCATGGATCGTATTATGGCACTTCGGGCAAAAGGAATGGAGAAACACGTTCCGTCTACATGCGGGTCGCGGCATGCAGAAGTCTTTGCTGATATCATTCGTCAAAAAGGTGCGTTAGATGAACCCATGTTAGCTGTTCGTACGTTTGGTTTGGGAAATATTCCAAAGTTAATGTCGTTCATTCCGACAATGATTCAAGCCTTTAAACGCGGAAAGGTTCCAACAACCGGGTTCCTTCATCACGCCATTCCTGGCATTCGCAGTATCCAGCGGCTATTTAAAAAAATGAGGGAACTTAATTGAAATATGCGTTTTTCCCAGGCTGTGTATCAAAGGGAGGTTGTCCCGAACTCTACCAGTCCATCATGCATGTTTACCCAAAGTTGGGCATTGAACTTGAGGAGATGACAACGGCTTCTTGCACCGGTGCCGGCGTGCTGCAAGAAAAGGATCAGAAACTCGGGGATGTGCTCAACGCAAGGACTTTTGCCCTTGCTGAACAACGGGGTTTACCCATCATGACGATTTGTAGTACCTGCCAGGGAGTTATGAGCCAGGCTAATCTCCGGTTGAAATCAGATCCGAAGTATTTGGCGGAGATTAATCACGTTTTAGCGGAGGAACGTTTAACCTACCGCGGAACCACCAATATTCGTCATTTCGTGTGGATTCTCCTGGAGGATGTGGGCGAAGAAAGTATCCAAGAAGCCGTGACTCATCCCTTAACCGGATTACGAGCCGCACCATTTTATGGCTGCTACCTACAACGTCCAACTGAGGCATTAGGGTTTGATGAACAACCGTCACGGGCCCAATCGTTGGAGACCGTCATTCGATTATTGGGTGCCGAAGTCGTGGATTTTCCAGGTAAGGCTCAATGTTGTGGGTTGCCCATTTTAACTATCAATGAACGGAATTCACTCATGATGGTGGCGAATCATACGTCAGATGCCAAAAACCATGGTGCTGATGTGATGGTCACTCCCTGCCCCCTCTGTCACTTAAATCTTGATGGGATGCAATCCAAAGCAGAGAATCAGCAATCTACGCTGATTAACCTTCCCGTTCTTCACCTTCCTCAATTGTTGGGGTTAGCCATGGGGTTAGACTCCAAGTCTCTAGGCTTGCATCGGAATCTTGTATCGCCCGGGTCTGTTTTGGAAAAGGTAGGAGTGGAGTTCTAGAGGGAAGAAACGTAATTTAAATTTCTTTGGAGACCGTTTTGAAATAGGCGAGAAGATCACGCGCCGAAACAATTCCTACAATGGCTCCCGCGTCTGTCACAGCCAGATGTCGGATGCGCTTACCGCCCATGACGTCACGTGCATAGTGGGGAGAGAGCTTTTTCTCGACAGTCAATATTGGGCTAGACATCACTTCCTCTACCGTCGTCATGGCGACATCCACCTGCTGGGCCACCGCTCGAACAATGTCAGCTTCGGTTATGATCCCTAAATAATTTTCTCCCTCTTTGACCAACAACGATCCGATGAGTTGTTCATGCATTTGACCGGCAGCCGCCTGAATCGTTGTGGCTTTGCTAATCGCACTTAGCTCACCAGTCATGATTTGCCCGATAGTTGTCATTGGCTCACCTGCAACAAAATGTAATAAACATGTAGTTTCTTTATCTAGTCAACAATTATAGAACTACCCTCAAAAAGGTGCAATGAAACATGTTCTGCCACTTTATACGGTTACGACGATTTTGCCTTTTTGTTGATTGGACGCCATATAGCGATGGGCTTCGGCAATGTCTTTCAGGGGGAACATTCGATCAATGATTGGCTTGAGAGAGCCCGATTCCAATCCTTGATAAATATAGTCTTTTCCTCGTTTGAGCATGTCTGGGTTTTTGACGATTTCAAAGAGCGTATAGCCTCGTATGGTTAATCCTTTTGTCAGTGCGGGGAACAAGGGAAACGGAGTTGGATGTGGAGCCAACGCTCCATATTCAAAGATGATTCCTCCTGGGGCCGTGGCCGCTGCGAGTTGTTCCAGGAGTGGGCCAGCGACTGGGTCAAACACGATTCGTACTCCATGCCCGTTAGTAAGAGCCATCATTTTTTCCAAAAGGTCGTCCTCATCCGTCACGATCACGTGATCCGCCCCAGCATCGGTTAGGAAGGATTTCTTATCAGCACCTCGAGTCGTGGCAATCGCCACGCCGCCAATCGCTTTGACAATTTGAATCGCGGCAATGCCGACGCTACTGCTTGCCGCTGTAATTAAGACAGCATCGCCTTTTTTCATTTTCCCATATTCTACGAGCGCACCGAAGGCTGTCATGTACTGCATCCAAATGGCGGCGCCTTCTATAGCCGATAAGGTCTCAGGATATTTGGCGATAGCATAGGCGGGAACAATGGCACTTTCGCCATACACGCCATATTGGCCTATCGAGAAAGAGGGGATGGTGCTGACCCGGTCTCCCACCTGGAGATCTGATACGTCCTGTCCCACTGCGTCAATGACCCCGGCAGCTTCATATCCTAAGCGTGAGGGAAGTTCAGGGGTTTCTAGATATTGGCCTTTTCGAAACATGATCTCTGCTCGATTGAGTCCAATGGCCTCAACCGTTATGCGGACTTCTCTTTTGCCTGGCTCGACCAAGGGCAAGTCTTCAAGCTTCAAAACTTCGGCTCCGCCTGTTTCATGAAATCGTACAATTTTTGGCATCAGGAATCTCCGAAAAATTGGGGGTTTAAGTTTTAGAACGTTCAGTCACAAATTTCACGATGTGCTCAACATTGTCTCCGGCGTCACGAACAGTTTCAAGAAATTCAACGGGAGAAACTTTGACCTTGTTTAAAAATCTCCGGTCACCGCCACAACTATACATGAGATCTGCTGGTAACTCTCCCCGTAATTTGGCTTGAGCCTTTTCAATGATGCGAGGAAACCACTCTAAACCGGCCAGTGAGGCCCCTCGGGAGGGGAATTCGTTTTCGCTCTTCACCATCTCGGGGAATTGGCCCTCTTGTTCCCTGACAAAATAGTCTCGGCGAATCTTGGTGATAGCCAGTGCTGTTTCAGGGTTGGGTGTTCCGTCATCACACCAGTCTTCTACAAAATCGAAAATTTCTTGAGGCGTGGCTCCAATTGAGCGGAGGAAATCTACTTCCTCTTTAGGAAACATGGCCTTCGCATTCTGAATGCCGTTTTTATACATCGCGACCTTATTGTCAAAGAGAGTTCTGAATCGTTCGATCCAATCTTCTGATGCATCATTCATGATTTGGTTGTTCCTACTAGATTCGTGTGTATTCTTCAATTGTACGGTGGTTGTCATTTCCTTGTCTCCTATTGCTGGTTGAATTTCAATACTTTTTTCTAGTCGATTGTTTACACGGTTATGGCCAATGGATTTTTCAGTTGTACATTTTCCGCTTCAGGGAGTGTGGAATGATGAGAATGCCAAGAGCGCACAATCCCCAGAAATAAATGGGATGTCAGAGGCCTCGGGTCGGTTCAAAAAAGTCCATCCAGCAAGGCCACAGCCATTTTTTCGCGCGTAGCGTACGGGCAGTACGTGAGCACGGAAACATGGCGAGAACGCCGCTGGCGGCTTTTTTCAACAGACCCTTTCAAGTTGTTCTAAGCGATCAATGAGCGGCCGGACGATGGCGTCTACTTCTTGTTGAGAATATTTCACCGGAATATGCTGTCGACAATTGGCATCCCACGCTTGTACATGAAAACGGATCACTCGTTCAGGTTTTCCCTTGTACTGGGCATCGGTGAGCTGTGAAAGTAAGTCGGGATCATTTTCAATCACCTCGGCGGTTCCCCAAATTTTGATTCGGGTTTGAGTCGCATAATCCATTAAAAATATAAAGGTTTGACTATTTTCGGCCAAATTCCCTAATGAGATGAATTGGCGATTCCCCATAAAATCGGCAAAGGCCAGGGTGTGCTCATCTAGCACTCTAAGAAAGCCTTTGGCTCCGCCTCGATGCTGAATGTATGGTCTCCCTTCCGCATTAGCCGTAGCTAAATAGATGGAGTCTACTTCAGCCAAAAAATTGGTGAGCTCTGGTGTGATGGTGCTCTCCCATCCGTCTTCCTCTTCCATTCGAGCATATTGTCTGCGTGATCCCATTCGTTCCTGTACTGCTTTCACAGATGGGGTAAAAGCAATATCACTCGTTGGTGGTGCCATGCTGGATTCTCCTTTGAAATCGTAGACTGCTCTAATGCGGCTTTGGATTTCAAAAAATAGCGAATGTAGTTGGCAATTATCTCTCCGTCTTCTTCGAGAGCAAAGTGCCCTGTGTTGAGAATATGAAATTCAAGGTTTTTAAATCACGATTATAGGGATGTGCGCCTTCAGCCGGAAAGATCTCATCCTTCGTACCTCAAACAATTAACGTGGGTGGTTGATGTTATCGAAGATACGCTTGCCATTGTGGATACTAGTGGTGAATTTGAACCGTAGCTATTGAACAACTGTAACTGAATATCATATATGTCCAAGTAAGGAAGAGAATATTACAATGACTTCAGTCATATTGATGGGGAAATCTACGGCATCGGCGGAGCAGCCGAACTGCTCGGCCTCAAGCCCACCACGCTCCTCTCCCGCATCAAAAAATGGGGCTTGTGAAGACTAATTAGATTTGTGCCACTTCTTGAATTCAAGTCGTAAGTGCAATACCCTTTTCCACCAGATGGGCAAGTCTGTCGTTACGTCATTTGCCCATTCAGCAAATTCAAGAACTCCGCCTTTCTACACGGAACATTACAGTAAAAACTTACAACAACAGATTGCTCTCGTATTGTGAGTCGGTCCGCGCAGGTGGTGAGTCAGGCCATCATCCAAATAGTGCGCCCTCTTAAAGAGAGGATCCAGACGCTGGCCTTTGATAATGGATCAGAAGGTGTGAAGAATAAAACGATTACCAGAGCCCTGGAGGCGCTCATCTACTTTGCCCATCCCTATGTATCTTGGGAGCGTGGTATCAATTAGAACATGAACGGCCTGCTGGCCAGTTTTTTCGAAACGGACGGATTTTCGCTAGGTCTCGTGGCAACAAGTGACACAGGCGGTCGATTCACTTAATAACTGTCCCAGAAAAAAAACGAGGGTATCGTATGCCTAACCAACTCTTTCTCAACCACTTCGTCCCGTTGCTGGAAAAGAACATTGCACTTTCGACTTGAATTCAAGGACCCATTATAGCGAAACCTGGCCTAATTCGACTTTCGATGGGCAAATCCCAGATGAGGTATATTTCCTTTCTCATGCGCAGGGGAATAGCCCCAAAAATAAGAAAGAAGCGACATAACATCAATAAATCCCATGTAGAGTAACGTCGTCGAAAAGCTGTCCTAGAAACCAGGACCACCTCAAATATCTCTATTGAGCTTCCCGCCTGTCAACCTCCGGCAGGCGTAAGGATCACATAGTTCAGTATGGTATGGGTAGAAGGGGTGCGAGTCAATTGGAGTGTCAACTGTCCATCAGAGATCGTGACGGGGTGATCGGTGACAGTGTGGAATTGATTGGCGCTGGTCGTTTGCTGATTTATCAGGGGGAGGCCCTCGGCAGTGATTTGCTGCGGCCCTAGGCCGTAACTGGGATCGCCGCTGGCTAAGGAAATGAGATAGTCGCCGTTAGGAAGATCATATTTCCACGTAATGGTGGTGCCACTGTCGAAGTGGACAAGAGTATCCAGGCGCTGGTCGGCGTGATTATTCCGCTCACGCATAGGGACATGAGTAGTCCAGCCGTAGCCGCGTGTGCTGGAATAGATGCTGCCAGCATCTTTCTGATAGCCGCTGGGGACGATGGCATTGGCGGGTTGAAAGTTGACAGAAATTGTGGAGCCGCCGCCTGAGCCGCCGCCTGAGCCGCCACCGCCGCTACTCGCTGTTCTCACGATGGTTTGATCAGAAGTCGAGCTTTCGTTTCCCGATGTATCGTAGGCCGTGGCAATAAACTCATATGTTGTGCCAGGAAGAAGATTAGTGATGGTTTTTTGTGGAGCATTCGGATTGGCTGGAAGTCCGGAGAAGACAGGGGACCCATAATCGTTTGTAGACAGGAGACGTTCATAAACATGATAGCCAGCCAGATCTGTTTCAGTATTCTTATCCCACGTGAGAGAGACATCGGCAGCATATAGATTGGAAGCCATCAGTAAGAAAATGAGAAGCAGCAGGAACGACATTGGAGCACTTCGTGATTTTTTTGTGACCGGTGAGTGAAGAGTAGAAATATTCATTGAGTGGCTCATCCCCTAGTAGTGGTTTATTCTTCGCGTATCATTAGATCGGATTATCAAGGCTACGACTTAAATGAGTGTTTATTTGCGAAATAAAGAAACGACATGCCCTACTTCATGATGGTGTGATAATAGAAATTTTTTTCCTACAACTGGCTACGAATATATTTTTTGTGACTGCTTCGTCTAGATTGTTGTTCGTTAATTTTTCCTGGAAACAGGCAAGCCTTTACTATTATCTATAGATTCCTATCGGAAAAATTTTCCTATTTAGGCAAAATTCTGCTGACTGTATTCATCGAAAAATGAATGTCGTCAATTGAGAAAACGGGGGAGATGAAAAGTTAGGACCGAATGGAAAAAATCATGAAGTAATGTGGAATTTTTGCAAATAGTAAGTCAAAATGAATTTGTCGACCTTTACAAAACAATAATTATGAAAAAAGCTTTGAACTCGAAATCATGCAATAAGCGCAATTTCTCAAGGGGCTCCACGCGGGTACGCTGCCTTGCCGCCACCATCAATCTCACCAAAGAGCCATCCGCTTGTACGTGTGAATTGTGCGTCAATTCCGAGAGAACTCTATGAAAGCGAATTCTTTGGTCATGCCAAGGGTGCGTTCACTGGGGCGATGAAAGATCGAGCCGGGCGTTTTCAAGCGGCCGATGGCGGCACCTTGTTTCTAGATGAAGTGGGAGAAATTCCTCTGGAGATGCAAAGTAAATTGTTGCGAGTGTTGCAAGAAGGCGAATACGAACGGGTAGGGGAAGAAACCACTCGAAAGGTCAACGTCCGTATCATCGCGGCCACCAACCGAAAGCTCGCGCAAGAAGTCGAAGCCAAGCGTTTCCGACAAGACCTCTATTACCGATTAAATGTGTTTCCAATTGAAGTGGCCCCTCTTCGCAATCGTAAAGAAGACCTTGAATTCAAGCAAGAACGGTCCTATCCTAATTGTCATTGGGGCCGCTTCATGGCTTATATGCCGACTAATTCCTCTGTGCTTTCCCCACGTTCCGAACGCAGCTCCATGCAGCAGCATCAGAGCACGATCCGTGATGCACGGGAACGAACCGTCCAAGGAGCGCAATCAATGGTTCGGGAACTCGACGGCGTCCACATTAGCCGAATGCTTTCCGATATCGCCTCACATAGAGTCGTTCTCATCCTCGGGCGTTTCACCGAAGAGCGTAAGGCAGAGTTAGAAGCCATAGAAAAAACTCTCTCGACACCACCTAAAATGTACACACCGCTGCTCTTCGACTTCGTCAAACCCACTGACCGTGACCTCATCGAGTTCGTAGTCCGTTTCGCCTCAGTAGCACGCTTTGTGATAGCAGATCTCTCGAATCCGAAGAGTGTACCGGCCGAACTTCAAGTGATCGTTCCACAGTTCCCGTCACTGCCAGTTGTAGCTATCATTGAAGGTTCAGAACGAGAATACCCGGTTTTTGAACATATTTCTTGTAGAAGTTCCGTTGTGGAAAAGGTAGTGCGCTACCGGGACCAGGCACATTTATTGTCGATACTAGACACTAAAGTACTGGCGCCGGTTGAGGCTTTGTATACTCAGCTTAATCCTAGGCCGTCCTCCTGATGACTAGATTCTTCTCGACTTGACTTGAATTATAGGCTCTTCCCCTGATCGAGTGGGTAGATTACTGTAAGGGCTATGAGAGATAAAGAACTGTATCAACAAATAATGGGAATCCAGAGTCCGTGGACCGTGAGCCATGTTGAGCTCTCGTTGGAAGCGGGTGAAGTAAAAGTACACATAAAGCAAGAAACAGGAACGCAGCAATGTTGCCCCCATTGCGAAGAGGCATGCCCGGGTTATGAGCAGCGTCAGCGAACTTGGCGGCATCTGGACACCTGTCAATTTAAAACGTTCTTAGTGGCGAATGTCCCGCGAATTCATTGTCCAGAACACGGCGTGGTGACGGTAGCCGTGCCGTGGGCAGAGCCAGGCTCAGGCTTCACTGCGCTATATGAAGCTCTGGTGCTGGACTGGCTGAAAGAAACGACCACGCAAGGGGTCTCACGCCAAGTATCGTTAAGTTGGACAGCGATTGATGGGATCATGCAACGTGCGGTGAAGCGTGGAATGGCACGGCGTCAGATAGACGCACCGAAGCGTATTGGCGTGGATGAGACCTCATTTCGTAAGGGGCACGATTATGTCACCGTGGTCTCAAGCGGCAATCAGGTGCTGCATGTCGCTGATGAGCGCAAGACAAGGAGTCTGGACAGCTACTATGACACCCTTACGGTTGAACAGAGAGCTGGCATTGAAAGTATCTCAATGGATATGTGGCCTGCGTACATTCAATCGACCCTGACGAATATTCCCGATGCAAAGCACAAAATTGCCTTTGATAAATTTCATGTTGCCAAGTATCTGGGTGATGCTGTCGACAAGGTACGCCGACACGAGCATAAGGTATTGATGAAGGATGGCTATGAGGATTTAAACGGTAGCAAGTATGATTGGCTGACCAACCTTACAAACCTGAGTCGACAACGACAATGTTCATTCAAAGTACTGAGAGAAAGCACACTGAAAACAGTACGTGCCTGGGCTATCAGAACCTTGGGCATGACACTCTGGGACTATGTCAGTCGCACCTGGGCCGAGAAGCGTTGGAAGCAGTGGTATGCTTGGGCGATAAGAAGTCGTTTGCAGCCGATCAAAAAGGTGGCAAGGCTCATCAAGAAACATCTTTGGGGCATACTCAATGCTATTGTATTGAAGGCCCATAATGGCGGCGCAGAAAGCATCAATAGCCGCATCAAAGGCATCAAAATACGCTGTCGAGGATTTCGGGTTCTGTCGCAAATAGCGAAATGGTGAGAAATCCAATGAGTTTTTATTCCATCTCAGATTAGAAAACCCCGGTAAAATTGGCAATTCCTGTCTGTGGAATATGGAGATTAAACCTTTCAATACCTTCAAAAACGCTATTTGCGACAGAGCCAGCGGCCCCACATGGAGCCGGATTATCGCAGTCTCCGAACAGAGTGCCCCAGATTTTTTAGGGGTTTTTAGTTTAAATTCCGGTAGACTTTGACTTGTCTATTCGTACAGTACATCACCATTTCGTAGCTTTTTTCTCCTATGTTATCCGTCCACTTGTCCATGCAATTTGCAAAAATCGTATATTCTTTAGTTCCTTCTGGATATCGAGTTCCAAATTCCTGCATTGAATCAAAGCCAAGATATTCTTTCTCCCAACAATACTGTTGCCCTTTATGAGCGTCTCCCCATTTCGCTTCACATAATTGTTTGACAACCGTGTCAGGGTCCTGACTGTCCGACGCATGGCCAGTAATCGGCAAAGCTAAAACCGTAAGTATGAATAATAGCTTTTTCCACATACCACACCTCCTTTTCCTGCATAAAACCTCTTTCCTCATTACTCTGCTGATAGCAGTTTGCAAATTTAATGCCCTAGGAACGGCGGTTTCTGGTTGCAAGTGAAGATAAGCTTTAGGAAGTTTGGTTGGGCAATGGAAGTGTACTAGGAATTTGAAATTTGACTCGACTGACTATGGTATGACGATTAACGCTCCGCCACCCTCCTTCAATGCCTCCTATCCAGGCGACTTTCAATGCTAATTATCCTCCTGCATCTGAACTGGAATCAGAGGTAACCGCAATATCAAAGTCCACAATATGCACAATGTTTCTATTAACCGTGGCGTAATGTGTTCCTTTTGTGTACATAACGCGAGGCTTAACCATGTCTGCGTCTTCTTCAGGTCCCCCCTGTAACCTGGTAGCGTTTTGTGCTTTTTTAACACCATTAATGTAGCGTCTTGTGCTTTTTTAACACCATCAATGATTTGAGTCAGAGTTGTTTGAATGAATTCTTCTATGTCCATAAGATCCTGTGCCTGGCGAATTGCTATTTCCCGCTCTTAGCGTGCGCTCGTTTGTCAGGCTTGATCTTTTCTGAAATTCTCCATATTTTCACCAGTCATGAAAGCTCTCTTCATGGTTTTCACGCATTTGATTTAGCTCATTCCAACACTTGTACCTGGAGAATGACTACTTAACGTTCCTAAGGTGAAAAAACTTATTCAGCCTCCAGATTGAAATTATTTAAAGGCTTACCTACATTTCAGGTCCATAGTCTGGGTCTTTCCTGGTTTTCACTGCTGGTAACCGATCCCTGATTTTCCTCTGTGATACCGTACCCATCTCTTTATAGTTTGCGATGTCTTGTTTGAGTGTAAGCATTTGAGCAAGGCGTTCCTGCTTGAGTACGCTGAATTCCGTTGCAACCGTTGCCGTTTGGAAAGTTGTTTGATGATGAGGGTCTGTTTCTCAGCCTGGTCACGGAGGCGGCACGTCTCTGTCTCGTGTTCATTCAGGGCTTTCATCTTCTGATGTTTCCCTGTGATGCGGAACCAGATTCCTTTGAATCCCCGTGGTAATCGCTGAGAACGCCTTATGGTTTCTTCCTGCCATCGGGATTCCTATTTTTTCGGAACGATCCTTGTTTAATCTTTTGGATTTCTGGCATAGAGATAGGCTGGCAGTGCGCATGAGAGTCCGATCGCTAAGTTGAGAGTGATAAAGACCAACGGGTTGGGGCTGTCTCTGTGTTTCTTTTCTTGAAATATCATGATCCAAAACACGAGCGGCTTCCTAGCGGATTATCTCTCGACTCGTCAGACGTCTCCCGGTAAAATTCATGGGTCTGTTGAAAAGAGCCACTAGAAGCGTTTTCATCAATTCGCTATGCTGACCGACGAATACATGCGCTTGCGCGAAAAAGAGAATATCGAAACAGCCCTACAACAAACCGACTGGAAAATCTACGACATCGGCGGAGCCGCCGAACTGCTGGCCATTAAACCCACCACGCTCCTCTCCCGCATCAAAAAAATGGGGATTGTGAAGATTCATTAGATTTGTAGTAAAACACACATCTGGCAAGTACAGTAAAGACGTTTTGTCTCCTTGGCGAATCACAGATTGCCTTTCCTCGCAGGCTCTTTTATCAGGTTTAGTCTTCCCTGTAACTTTCTGAAATCTTACCAGCTGTGAAGCATATATTCATGGTTTTCACGTATCTGGTCTTCCTAGCTCATAAACTCCTGTAGCAAGGCGGGGTGAAGTTAGTGGTTCTCCAGAATTAAGGGGCCACCCGGCTCTGGCCATAGATAGCAAAGCGCTCTGCTGTCTTTTTCATCAGGCGACAAGCCCTAAGGGTTGCCCCACTGTCTCAGCTCTCATCATAACCCTGTCTTTCGGTTCCATCAATGGCTGTTAAATCTGAGAATTCTGGGTATTCATGCGATTAAAACGAATCAGAACGTGCCAGAGTCCGGTCCTTTCACTGAATGACTGATCGGCGCCATTCGTTGGGAATATTTAGATCAAATGCTGTTGTAATGAATCGGATCTTGGGCAGAAAGTAGACGCTTTCAAAGACTATTATAACGGCAGTCTGATCCATCAGAGTTTGTATCAGCAATCACCAGAGGAAGTAGGGGGGAAGCCTCCACAGCCAAAAGCAGATTCAAAACATTTTGTGTGGCGATCACATTTCAGCGATTATTTCAGACACCTAATGGCTGAATTATGAGGAATTCGCCAGATACAGGATGATCGCGGCATTGAAGTGCTGGCCTTTGAAGTATTTCGAAAAAAGAGGTAATGTCTCCATTCCTTTGGTATTGCAGGGAAAGTTTATTTGTTCAAATTCCTTTTTTGCGATAGAACTCGATAATGCGCTGAATTGTCAATCAAGAATGCCCCACATTCAAAAAGGTATAGAATAGGAGCTTATCAATCAGCTCTATTTTGTACTAGGTGTTGCGGATGTGAGTGATAGTAATAGCCAAATTAAGGAGCCGATGACCATGCATCACTCACAAGAGAGAAGATTTACTGTCACCAGGGGTTGCAGGTTTGGGACATTTATCTGCGCTTTGACAATGATGGGATGTCAGGGTACCAAGGACTTTATTATTGCAGAGCATGAATTCACGGTGAGTGCGCTTCAAGAGAGTACAGCCACAGAAATTCATAGAGAACTGGAAGCCGCGAATCTTAAAGTTGAGTTTAAGAGACCAAAGCGGACAACTGAGGTGGACGGCAAGTTAGTTGGGACTTACACTTTTGTGGTAAAGGATGATAATTACAGTACTGACAAGTTCAAAGAGATAGTCGAAGGATTACGTGACCGTAAACGTAGTGTGACGTGGTTTACTAGATTGGGACAGCTCAGTTAAGAGACTATGCACTGAACTGAGGAGGGGCCATGACGACACGAA
>JAVJHY010049881.1:0-23714 GCA_035593235.1 Phascolosoma agassizii
TAACTCGGTGAACGGTCAGGTCGTCGTAAATTTCCCGGGATTCCTTTTCGGAGTTTTACAGAAATCCGAGAAGAACCGTTTTTATGCGCAAAGGCAAATTTTGATAACCTCAATTTCTTTGTCGCAGCAATCGGATAAGTCGGCTGATGGTTTCATGACAAACTTCGCCATTATTCCAATAAGAATTGCGTAAAAACACAGCCGATACATTTTTTGATTTTGTATGAATCTTTGTTCACCGATTTACACGGTGAATTTTCTGTTAAATTGAGCTCAGTCTAATTTGTGGCTACTGTAATAATCAAAATACCACAATTTTCATGCTTTATAGCGGAACTATCCCGAAGAAAATATTGTATCTGCGCAGTTCGCAAAAAATATAGATATCTATATTCTTTAATCGGAACATCTGCTGTAGAAAAATGCTTCAATTTATCGCGGAACAAGCGTTAAAATTTTATTTTATGGTAAAAGCCTGCCCTTGTGAAGCAACGCTCCTGCTGACTTGAAATAGACGAAAGTTGTGAACAGTTACCGTTCACTAGCCTTGTATCTGTAATGAATTATTTTTGAGAAATTTACAAGGAGGCTGCGGGCACCTAGTTGATTGAAATTTCGTAGATTTTGTCATATAGTTCTTTCACAAAAATGAACTCGAATATCATACCCGTTAACCATTGGCATTTACTTCCTAACGGACGTATCCAGTGCGATTTGTGCCCTCGTCACTGTAAATTGAACGAGGGGCAGCGGGGGATGTGTTTCGTGCGTCAGCGTCAGGGGAGGCAAATGGTTTTAACAACCTATGGTCGGTCCAGCGGATTTTGTATTGATCCCATCGAAAAAAAACCTCTAAACCAGTTCCTTCCCGGAAGCCCGGTTCTTTCGTTTGGTACAGCGGGATGTAACCTTGGATGCCAGTTTTGCCAAAATTGGGATATGAGTAAATCCAGAGAAATGGACACGCTCATGGACCAGGCATCCCCTGAAAAAATCGCAAAAATGGCGAAGAAATTGGGTTGCTCGAGCGTCGCTTTCACTTATAATGATCCGACCATTTTCTATGAATATGCAGTCGATATTGCCCAAGCATGCCGGGAAAAGGGCATAAAATCAGTCGCAGTTACCGCAGGATATATTTGCCCGGAACCCCGTCGCGAATTCTACCAATATATAGATGCAGCTAACGTAGATCTGAAAGGGTTTACTGAAACGTTTTATCGAAAAATATGTATCGCCGATCTGCACCCGATACTTGATACACTCAAATATCTCAAACACGAGACAAAGGTTTGGTTCGAATTGACCACCTTGTTAATTCCTGGGCAAAACGATTCCGATAACGAACTTCACCAAATGACGCAGTGGGTCGTTCAGAATTTAGGGCCCGATGTACCGATGCATTTTACGGCGTTTCATCCTGATTACAAAATGGTGAATATACCGCACACTCCACCAGAGACGTTAACCCGCGCACGCAAGATTGCGATAGAAAATGGTATTCGTTACGCCTATACCGGCAATGTACACGATAAGGCTGGAGAAAGTACTTATTGCCATCAGTGTGGAAACTGTTTAATTGGACGTAACTGGTTTGTCTTGAGCGACTGGAATCTGACAGATGCCGGACAATGCCTTTATTGTGGTACTCAGTGCCCGGGAGTCTTTAACGGACCTCCTGGACACTGGGGAGCTAAGCGGATTCCGGTACGAATGAAGGCATCCTACTAAAATCGGCATCCTTGCAAATATTAACGGCTCTGTTGTACAGGTGTCATCTCCTTTCACACTGGGAAATCATTAAGCAGGGAATTTCAATATTTGCCTTTGCATTAACGGCATTCTATTATAACATAATTTGCTCGAATTCTAACGGCGAATCGCATCAAGAAAGTGTGTAAAAATAAATTGAACAGTTCGCATCTGATCTTCCAGGTAATTTCCTTGCTATTCAATCACGTAATGGCCACTTCGTCAAAATAGCATCTGCTATTCATGCGGTTACGCTCAATTAGATCAATGAAATTATCCACAAACCTCAACGCGAACATGACCAATTTATTTTTACATACCTTCCTATCTTGCGTTTCATCGCAACTTATGACTTTTGAGGCTAAAGGGAGTAAAATCGCCTTTAGCCACGGCTTTGGCTTTCAAATGAACTTGCGTCATGCGCAGAAATTTGCAGAATTCATAAGCCATGCAAGGTCGCGGGGTAATTCATCTTATCTGAAAAGACTTGCTCTATTTAGCTTGATTATTCTCATGAAAAATCATATTTGAGCAGTATTTTTAGGAAATAATGGCTATTTCCTCCCACATGGATAAATTTGACCGGATGTACGATTCAAGTGGCTAGCTTCAATATGCGTAATCGTGAACGCTAAATATGCTAAGGGCTTTTTCCAATTAGACTTATTGGAATGCACAACCATACTTCTATTAAATCGTTTTCTTAATTCTCAAGTTTTAGATTTCTGATTTAAGATTTTTATTTTCAGAAACTTACAACGACAAACCTGTATAAAGTTGCTTTTCCAACAGGACACCTATTCCGAATAATTGTAAAGGGCAACGCTAAAATGGTTGATCCCAAAAAGACGAATGGGAAGAGTTAGTTATGATTTAAACAACCGCGTAAATTCACTGGATTTAAAATTCATCCTTAAGTTTTCGAGAATGCGGTATCTGTAGGTTATAATCAATCTTATTCCGCCAACTCTTTGCAAGAGAATCCGTTATGAAAATCCTAAAACTTCCATGCTGAAATCTAAAATATGAGTTAATTCAATGCGTACAATCCAGGAAAATGCTGAAGCAAAGATTCCGCAGAAGTCAGTTGGACCAGTGAAAATTACTGGGCCAATAGTAAACGATGAAGTTATGGTACCGTTGGCTACTTTTGAAACTCCTCTATGGCCGTCAACTGCACGGGGGGCCCGAGTTACGTATCGATCTGGAGGAATAAGCGCGACAATCCTTGATGAACGAATGGCTCGGTCGATTCTTCTTCAGGCACCAACCGCCCTTAGTGCCTACGAAGTCGTTGCTTCCATTGAAACTAAAAAATCAGACATGGATACTATTGTACAATCCACAGGACGGTTTGCCCGGTTATTGGCACTGCATACGCAAGTTGTTGCTAACTTGATTTATGTTAGGATAGAAATTAGCACAGGCGATGCTGCAGGACATAATATGGTCACTTTGGCAGCTGAAGGAGTTATGAACTGGTTACTCGAAAAGTTCCCCCAATTACATTATGTTTCGATTTCTGGAAATTATTGCACTGACAAAAAAGTATCCTCAGTAAATAATGTTTTAGGACGAGGAAAACGCGTGGTTGCGGAGGCCATCATTTCCCGAAGACTTTGTGAACGTTATTTAAAAACACGACCTGAAAAAATCGTTGATCTGAATATAAAGAAAAATTTAATTGGTAGTATTCTGGCGGGTGGAATACATAGCGCCAATGCCCATTTCGCTAATATTCTACTGGCACTCTATTTGGCTACCGGTCAGGATGCGGCAAATATAGTTGAGGGGTCACAGGGTATTGTACATACGGAAGTAAAAAATGATAGTCTCTATTTTTCAACTACACTCCCCAATATCATTGTCGGCACAGTCGGTAATGGCAAGGATCTTGAATTTGTACAACGGAATTTGGCGCAACTTGGATGTCTAACATCACGTGCTCCTGGAGAGAATGCTCGCCGATTAGCTGTCATTACCGGTGCAGCAGTACTGTGCGGTGAACTTTCCCTTCTGGCCGCGCTGACAAATTCCGGCGAATTGATGAAAGTTCACACACAGTTAGAGCGAACATGACAGATCCAACAAATTCCAGAAAAATCGAACATATTAATATTATTGAATCGGATAGGGCCATTGATCGTCAAAAACACTATTTTGATAGTATTCACCTTACCCATAGGGCTTTGCCCGAAATTGATCTTAAGAGCTTGGACCCTTCCGTCCAGTTTATGGGCAAATGCCTATCGTTTCCTCTGTTAATATCGTCAATGACGGGAGGAGATCATGGCTTAATCAAAAAAATTAATCAGAATCTAGCCCTCGCCTGTGAGGCCACCGGGGTAGCAATGGGAGTGGGGTCACAACGCGTAATGTTTACGGAACCTAAGTCCACCAGTAGTTTTGAAATTCGAAAATTTGCTCCCAATGCTCTCTTGTTTTCAAACCTTGGGGCAGTTCAGTTAAATTATGATTTTTCGGTAGATTGCTGTAGAAGAGCAATCACGGTGGTTCAAGCAGACGCCATTTTTCTTCATCTAAATCCACTCCAGGAGGCTGTTCAACCAGAAGGAGATACAAATTTTTTTGGCTTAGGACGGAAAATCGGTTCTGCTGCTGAATCCCTAGATGTTCCAGTTGTTGTTAAGGAAGTTGGTGCGGGCATATCCGTAAAAGATGCCGAGACTCTCATTCAAAATGGCATAAAGTATATTGATATAGCAGGATCTGGTGGTACATCATGGAGTCGCATAGAATATCATCGTCAAAAGCCAGATAATGATGAAGACACACTCGGAATACTTTTTCAAGACTGGGGAATTCCCACTCCCCTAGCCTTAAGTAGCTTGAAGCGATATAGAGACAAAGTCACCTTGCTCGCCTCCGGGGGCATCCGGAATGGTATTGACATGGCGAAGGCGATCATTTTAGGTGCTTCGTTGTGTGGTATGGCTTCACCGTTTCTGCATCCTGCTTTAGACTCCGCTGAAGCTGTTATCAAAGCGATTCAAAGACTTAAGCGGGAGTATACAACCGCAATGTTCTTATTAGGAGCAGACACTTTCGAAAAACTTCATGGAAATACGTCTTTGATTGCAGACCATTCGATGATTTAATAAGGGGTCGATTTCTCACGCATGGACCTGGCAATAGCTGTAGAAATCTGTCACCGTTTGTTTATGTTTGTATTCTAAACGTAATTTAATTCCGAATAAAGCCAATTATAATACCATGGTCGACTTGAGTTCTGAGCGTAATTATGATAGACATTGCTCCCGCTCAGCCAGTGGGATATATAAATGACTATGGCTTTTGTCTTATGCGCCTGGTTGTGACTTGGAAGCAGAAAGGCGGTAATTACGGCAGGAAACAATCAAAAAGGGCTTCTCCATTGGCTTCGTAAATAAAAAATATTGATTGTCACATATTCGTTGTTAGGTAAATATGAAAACCGATATTCCCGTTGGGATTGATCAAATCTCATTCTATTCTCCCAGATATTATATCGAATTAAAAACCATAGCTACTGCACGAGGTCTGGATCCGAATACCTTTGTAAACGGCCTAGGGCAGGAAAAAATGGCGGTACCACCACCGGGAGAAGATATTGTTACGATGGCTGCCAACGCCGCTTCCGGTATTGTGGCCAACATAGATCTTCAATCGATAAATACACTGATTCTCGCCACAGAATCTGGAATTGATCAATCGAAGGCTGGAGGAATCTATGTTCATAAACTTTTAGGGTTACCCAAGCGTTGTCGGGTTTTCGAGATAAAGCAGGCCTGCTATGGCGCAACAGCCGGCCTGCAAATGTCTATACCAATGCTAAAGCAACAACCAGACCAGAAAGTGTTGCTAATCGCTGCAGACATTGCCCGTTACGGATTGAGGAGTTCGGGTGAACCTACTCAAGGTGGGGGGGCGGTGGCAATGATACTAAGTTCTGATCCAAGATTGGTAGCTTTTGATCGGGAATCTGGCTTTTATACAGAGGATGTAATGGATTTTTGGCGCCCAAATTACCGGGATGAAGCCTTCGTGGATGGAAAGAAATCAATAAGGCTATACATAAAATCGCTTTTGGAGACCTGGCAACAATACCACAGCGCAACAGGGAGAAATTTAGATGAGTTTGTCCGTTTTTGCTACCATCTGCCGTTTACGACAATGGCCGAGACGGCCCACATAAGACTATTAAAGTTCGCCAACCTCCCCATTTCAAAAGAGAGAATCCGTGCTCAGATTTTTGATTCCCTGGTTTACAGCAAGGCGATTGGAAATAGCTATGCAGCATCTCTCTATATTGGTTTAGCTTCGCTTTTAGATTGTTCAAAAGAGAATTTAGGGGGGAAAAGCATCGCGTTTTTTAGCTACGGGTCTGGATGCGTGGCTGAATTTTTTAGCGCCGTTGTGCACTCCGAATACCAGCGGCACTTAAACCGGAAACTCCATACTAGTGCCTTGCGCGACCGCCAAGAACTTTCTTTTCAAGAATATGAGAAATTCTACTCTTTCTCCCTTCCTAGCGACGGTCGTACTTATGAAATTCCACACTATAACACAGGTGGGTATAGGCTTGCAGCACTTAAAGATCATAAACGAATCTATGAAGTTGCCAGTCGTCCTTGCGTTTTATCGTGATTCAAGGAACGCGGTTAATCAATCCAAAGACCTCAAGCTTAATTTCACCTTGGTGTCTGATTTTCTGATGAGCATAGATTAATTAGAATATGGGCACTTGTACTAAAATTTTTACATTCTTTTCATTGGTTTCGATCTTCGTTACCGGTTGTGGGAAAGACGAAAAAAAAGTCGAAAGTGGGAGTAAGGGGGCGCCTAAGATTGGAGAATCTAAAGAGCTGACCGAGTCGTCCACCGAGGCAAATCTAGAAATTGACGAAAATGCATTAGAGGAAGAGGTCAAAAAACGCATTGAGAAAGAATTGGAGAAAGAGCCTGAATTCGACTTTGAAAGTGTTAAAAGAAAATTTTTCCTCAAACGATACAAGATAGATATATCGAAATTGCCGGAAAAAAGAAAAACCCTCGATCAAATAGAAGAAAGGATTGAAAAGCTGGCTGCCGATGCTGCGGATCAGGAATATCCGGAACGCAAACGACGTGAGATTGTTAAACAGGCGGAGAATGAATTCCCTGCTATAAATACGGGGGACTTAGTCGAGGTAAAAACACGACGTGGATCGGTATATGGCACTTTAGAACGAATTTATGCAGATAGAATAAAAGTGGAAAAGTTTTATATCTTATTGAAGGATATTATTTCTCCAAAATGGGTTTGCTTTAGTAAAACAGAATGCACTAAGCGGCGGAATCATTTCGTAAATGTTAATTTCGGAATACCTAAAGATGACTTTATGAATAATTCTAAAAAAAAATTTGCTTCGGAAGTACATCGGAAAGAAGGCTATGTTTTTGTTAAAAACAGTTGGATTAGTGTTGACGAATTATTTGAGAGCAAAGTCCGTCCAGAAATTGAGAAATTGGAGAAAAAGTACAACAAAGAACTTGAAGAAAAAGTCCGCAAGCGTGTAGAACAACAGATGCAGGAGGAAGAATTATCCAACCAATAGTGTTGCGGTCTTTTTTTTAACATGAGGCGGCATTTCAATTTTCACCCACATGAATTTTCGAAATTTAGGCTTTTTCCAGGCCTAATCAATTTGACAGAAGTCCAAGCAATTTGAAAAGTCTGGCAAATGCTTCATATTCTATCTTCTACAATTCAACGGGGCGTAGCGCAGTCTGGCTAGCGCGGCTGCTTTGGGAGCAGTAGGTCGGAGGTTCGAATCCTCTCGCCCCGACCATCATCCACCTTCCTCTTTCTCTACACTTTGTAATATGAACAAAATTACACTTTCCAGCTTTCTCGCCCAAGCTGGTCTGGGCTCTCGACGATCATGCGAGAAACTTATAACTGCTGGCCGTGTCATAGTTAATAATTTACCAGTAAGAGAACTGACGACATACGTTGATTCGAATAATGACCATGTGACCTATCGTGGACAGGCACTAAGAATAACCAAGAAACGATACCTGCTTCTCCATAAACCGAAAGGTTATACTTGTTCCTCTAAAGATAAATATGCGCAAAAACTGGTTTTTGACCTGATAAAATCCCCAATGGAAGGGCGATTATTCACGGTGGGACGACTAGATAAAAACAGTGAAGGTTTGCTGTTACTTACGAATGACGGCCAGTTTTCCCAAATTTTAACTCACCCACGCTACCAGATTACAAAAGTATATCTTGTTGATATTAAAGGATATATATCAATAGACGACATGAAACGCCTTGAAGCGGGAATAATCGATGAAGGTGAAAATCTAAAAGCAACCACCGCAACTGTAATCAGTCGCAGCAAAAACGGCGGAATTTTAGAACTAAGTGTTGCAGAGGGACGTAAGAGGGAAATACGCAGAATGTGCCGCCACCTCAATTACAGGGTCAAGCGTCTCACCCGTACAGCTATAGGTCCCTTAAAGCTTGGAATTTTTCGGCCTGGTTACCATCGTGAACTCAGTGACCGAGAAATTGATTTATTAAGAAATGCTGCACAATAACTTTTTACCTTGGAAAATTGAGATTGTAATTTTTTGATTCTACTATCGAACCCAGATCTAATGGGATATTCCTTTTGAACCATTGTGGATAAATTCGAAGGTGTCTATCATCCGTAAACGTGCATTGCACAACATTTTTGTGCTTTATGTATGATCTTCGCAGAGACGAATTTTGGGCAGGAAGACAGCTGAAGTAAGGTTTGTAATTGGTTCGTCACTCCCCCAAATAAGCGATACAGGATATTTCAATGCGCGCGTTTTTCGGGAGTTTACAAACTTCAATCACTTGCCTTGCCGGCCTCGCATCATGGTTAAATTCTTCCCCATAGACCTGGTTCATGTCCTGAAAATCGTTGATATCGGTTAAAAACACTTCTGTTTTTACTACATCCTTCAAAGTCAACCCGCCTGAAGAAAGGATTGCTTTCAGATTCTCGATGACTTTTAAGGATTGCTTCTGTATTCCACCGCTGACAATTTTTCCGGTTTTGGAATCTACTGGAATCTGTCCCGATACAAAGAGAAAGCTTCCGGCAATAACGGCTTGGGAATATGGACCTATTGCTTTTGGCGCGGTTTCACAAACAACCTGTTTGACTGTTTTTTTTACCATTTTGAGAAAACATTCTTTTTTGAAATCGTACTAGCAAAACACCTTAATGTAGATTCAGGTGCAGGATTGCACAATTTGTTGGCAAGATGGATGTAGCAATTTAAAATAATTCGAGATCACTTTTGTCAACTATTCTTCTAAAGGTGGCCTGAAGATGAATTGTAAAAAACGTTAAACAATTTAAATCACATTCTTTTAGTAAAAAGACTGCCTCTATTAGAATAAACAATGAGTTTTCATGAAACCTTTTGATGATTTCAGAGGGTTCCGTTTAACGCCCACTGGATTGGATTTTATAACGCAACTCGCGTAATAATGGTGAGGGAAGCGTGTGGCCAAGTTCCCGACACCGGTTAACGCAGGCCCAGGCTAATTGGTAGTTGCGATTCTCATAATAAGCTAGTACTAGGTTTCTCCATGCTATATCCAGCTCCGGCTTTATTGAAATTGCCTTTTTAAAATATTCTATTCGCTTTTTGGCATCTTCTTGGAGTGTTCCTAAATTCTGCCAGGCTTCTGCGAAATTAGGAAAGGCATCCAAGGCTCGCTGGTAGGCGAGTTTAGCCATATCAAGATGTCCCTTTCTTCGATATACCAAACCCAGGTTATTCCAAGCTTCGGCATCTTGTGGGTTAGTTGATAAGGAGATTCTGCATGCTTTGATGGCAGCATCCAATCGACCGAGTTCCCGTAACGCATTGCCAAGTGGGCTAAGATAGGTTGCCAATGTTTCTTTTTTTGTTAAGGTTCGCAAATAAAATTTATTTACATTACGGGAATTAGAATCCTCAGCAATGCTTTCATAGTGGGAATCGGGTAGTGGTAGGCCTTTTAGGGTCGTTTCAATATTTATATTTGAACGTCTCCTAAAAAAAGAAAATCTACTTTTTTTTCTGGGCAGCCAACGGACAAAGATATGCTCTGGAAGGCAAATGCTACTGATGGGAAAATCGATGCGCTCAGCAATTGCCATGTAAAGCGCCACAAGCGACATGCACCGTCCCTTTTTACTTTCCAGAAGTTCATGTAGCAAAAAATCCTCAGCATAAGGCGCATCAATCGCCTCTAAGCCGTAGTCACCGAAAAGATAAGTGTTCATGATTTCGATAACATTAACAGGATGCCTGTTTCGGCCTATTCTTGACCGAATATTGGTCGAAATATTATCTAGTTCCGCCAGGTATTTCGGAATTTCGATATCGGGAGAATAAACTTTTCCGATTAATAAGTTACCAAGGCCAATTTCCACTTCAGAATCCGTTGAACTCAGGATTTTTTCGATCTTACGAAAAAGAATAAGGTTACTATTGGAGATCCCTAAATTCGCGGAGGTCGGAAGATCTGCCCCCTGTTCCCTAAGGTTGTTATTGGGACTTGAGGCAACTAATTTCTTCTCCAAATAACCCAAAATTGCAGGGTTACTTTTTCGAAAATTTACGTTTGGGTAGAATTGTTGGGGCGAGAGTTTCTGGAAATCCTGCCGGTCTTGCAGGTAGGCTGGGTTAGAGTGATTTAGAAAGTAGTGAGGGTCACCGTCAGCATGTGCCAACCCTATTGCTAACCACAAAATGAATAAAAAGAGGAATGACTTTGATTCCGGACGAATCATGGACTTGGAATTGTATTAGATCCGTGAAAAAAATCGCAGTAACTCAAGTTATAAGCCGAAGAAGAATCTCGGCAGACCTAAAAAAACCTAAGCGCTCCTATTCAGTAACCATCAACTGTGGAGAATCCAGTTTCATCAAGTATCGCTTCTTCTTCAGCGTCAATAAGGAAATCAAATTCATCTTGAACCTTTTCGGTAAAATCTAACAGCTTGGAATTTCCAAAATTCTGATGTTTTGTAAGGTAGACCCAGTTTACCAGAACTTGTCTTTGGGCGAATTGTTGTTTGGTTAACCCAACCTCCGGATTGGCCAAGTCGAGCAATTTAGTTTTAAGTTCAAAAACCTCGGAGACAAGTGTATCATTGATATATTTATCCATTTCTATCTCAAGGACATCTATAAGTACGCTAGAAAGCCCAAGCATTACCTCATCGTCAGTAAAATCCTGATACCGTGCACGTAATTCGTCTTCGTGCTCTTTAAGAACTGCAGCGAACGCTGGTATTAATTCGTTACTCAGGTGTTGATCTATGTATTTTATAAAGACGTCGACAGAGTTAAGGATCGGAGCTTCAATTTTAGGGATGGATTTAATCGTCTCTCTCACGGCAGTCTTGGCTAGAATTTCCGAATCTTCTTTAATTCGATTTACCGCGTACAAGCGGCCCTCAGTTAAATACTGAGAACCCAGGTTAACAGCAATTTCTGACAGGGCTTCCGGAGCTGTTTGTCGTTTTAGGTGGGAGACAATAATTAAGGTGTAGGCGGCCGTTATACCAACCAATACTACGTAGATCGCGATTGTTTTCGTTATTTTTTTGTTTAAATTGGTCTCACGATCCCGCAACAATTCTTCCAAAGATTTAACTCGATTTGCTACTTCGTTCATTCTTCTCCCCCTTTTAAATAATCGGAAAAATGGTTAATTTTTGTTTGCTAACTCCGTACCCAGCTGTGGTTTTATTTCGTAGACTACCAAGTCAACAAGGGCTTCCACCAACTGAGTTTCTGCCTCGCCGATATTCGAAGGCAACAAATCTTCCATCGTTCCGTCGTTGCCTATATGGTTGGCAGTGTTCTTTAAATCGTCTAAACTGGATATGATTAAAGCAAGTCGCTCTTCGACCGAATCATGCAGTCTTTCCACATAGAAATCCATTGATTTACCGATTTGCTTCTCCATAACTTCTGATGAGAATTCTGGAAAAATAGCTCTTACCTCCTCGCCACAATTTTCTAAACCAGTGATCAAGGAATCAAGTAAAAGCTCCTCCCCTCGCCTTTGGATTTCTATTTCCAATTTTTCACAAAGTTCAAGAGAAGATTCCTTAAGATCCGGCATCGATGTTGAGAATTGGGAAACTAAATGTTTTGAAAAAATCGGAAGGGTTTCCGTCGAAAGATCAGAGATCAGGGCATCCAACTCAGGCTGAAGAATTTCTGGGGCCTCCTGGGCCACTCGTTCGACAACTTGTTCAATATCATATCCTTCTACGTAACTATATAATCTAAAAACGAATAATAACATTAAGCAGGTCATCAAGCATATTCCCAATAAAGAAATGTATCTTAATTTCTTTTGAGAATTATCATGACTCTTAATTTGCGATTCTAGATCTTGTAACCGTTGGATGATTTCAGTTTCTTCCTTAGATCGCGTATTTCGTTTGCTCATCACCTTCTCCCTAATTAATTTTGTGGCTAACTTATTTTTAAGATAGCAATTTTTATTACTCTAGCAATAATTGTAGCAATTGCGAATGTGATTATGCTAAAATTTTTCTTCATCTCAAGTTTATTTTTTCCGAATGACGATATCTTTTTTGCTCGTCCATGCACGGTCGCGCCTCTTGCCCTAGACGGCAACTGGTTAACAAAAATGTCTTCTTCCTTTTCCCCGCCTTGTCAAAAATGCTGATAACAAAATATGTATATTTTAGTTGGCAAAATGCGCCAGTAGTTTTACATCTTATGAGGATGGAGCTGGAAAACTATAATATCCGAGGTTTATCCTTTTCTTGAATAAAGTGGGAAAAATATAAATCCCATTGTGTGGGCTCCTATGTCGATGGATTTGAAACATGTTACTTTCCAAGGATTAGCGTTGTTTTGATAAAAATAAGAAACAATTTAGCCCCCAGCATTTTGGGCCTTGGATATCTGCAAAGCCTAACAACTTCTTGGTGGTTGGTAGATTTTGAGCAAAATTCCTTTTTAAATGGGCCTCTTTCGAGGTTTTCAAAAAATTTGATCTTGGAGAAGTTCCCCAGCAGATACAGCTAGTGATAATCGCAGATTATGATAAAGGAGAAATTTTTTGTCGTGTTAGCCAAGCTTCAGTCCTGATAGAGGATTCTAAAAACCGAAAAAGGAGGCCAAGGCATTGGCGGAACCAAAACCCAAAAAAGGAAGGTCTAAAAAGTGGGAAACAGGAAAGAGGATTTCACGCAGTTTCGAACTTTAACGAGGGGGTTTTTGATTAAAGAATCAAACCTTTGAATTCGAGTCATTATGTAAACCCGATTTTTCACATCGTAATTTTGCCGCCTCAAGGCTTGATGCAATTTGATAGATTTTGATTAAGTGCACTTATTAATGTATCGGCCAGCGGTAAGGTTGTAGAATATTACAAGAGTTTCTAATTAAATCGCGGACCAAGCCGATAAAAAATCAGTAAATTGGCTAAATTAATGCACGCATGAAAATTGGTTGTTAACAGAATTTCTGACGTTCGGATTCTTCGCATTATGAAAAATATTGCTCCTGGGCTTTATCGTCATTATACTCATCGTTATCGGACCAACAGTATCCCTGTACTTTCCTTACCTTGTCCAATATTCAAATATTTATGCCTCTTCAATCTCAACATTGCCTCTTGAATAAAGTCAATGGCAAAAAGACAACCTCGATTCCATCTAGGTTTTTTCTTTGCGAATAAGTTCTTTCTCTCTCTCGGCTTTCTCCCGAAAAGAGGCAATTTCTACGGCTAGATCGTTACGAATTTGTTCGATTGCACTTTGATCTCCGAGAACCTTTTTAATTCTTTGTTGACTCATAACGTCTGCCTCCGCCATTTTTGACTGATATCGGCGGTCGATCTCAGCAATCTTTTCCTTCTGCTCCTGGGTGAGCTGTTGGACGGGTTCATCGTCAAACTTTTCCATTGCCAATTCATACGCACTTTTCATTGTTTACTTACTCCATATCAAATTTTGTTCGTTTCGAATTACCGTTAGGTACTAAAATTGTACTAACATTAAATTAAGAGCGTGTTTTAAAACTGTTCAACGCTTTTCACCATTCATCTTCAGACCATTTTTGAACGATTAATTAACGACAATGACATCGGAATATTTCAATATTACTAAGCCATGTCGCCATCGAATCGTTCAAACCTGACCTAAATCTAAACATGAAATAACATCAAACTATTTTAAAACACGCTTTAAGAAAATAGTTGGGAGCCAAGGGCAAAACTATTTTCGACTTTCTTTCGGCATTGAACTCGACCATGGGCCAATTATGCATGAATGATATAGGTTAATCCTATTTACATTTAGAAATGATCGGCACACCTGGGAACTCAGGATTCGAAATTCAATATAAAAATTGGTTTGCAATTGGTCTAAAGTGAATCTAGCGACATAAAAACAACTGCTTTCCTGAAAGGATAGTTACAAAAACGCTCACAATTTAGGCCAAGTTGTTTGGTACCCGGGAGAGGAGTCGAACCTCCGACCAAAAGTTTAGGAAACTTCTGCTCTATCCACTGAGCTACCCGGGCTTTTATATAAACACTCCCGATACTATATTATTGCACAATCTTGATTTGGATTCCTCGCTTCTACTCCAACATATTACGGCAGAAACCGAACAATGCTAAAATAAAAAGCGAAGGTCAAGCCATTGAAGTTTTGAAGGGATTGTACGGGGAAGGTAAATTTCAAGAAATCGAGTACATGGAAAATGCAAACATGAATTTAAAACCATGGTCTTTATATGTTAACAAAATTTAATTTGAGTTCAGTCAAGTTTCAAACATGGTTTCCGAATATTGGTTATGAACTAATAAATAAGATAGGTTATTATTGTAATGGCAATGGGTTCCATTAATGAAGGATTTAGTTAAGAATAAAAAAGCATACCACAACTACCAGGTTACCGAAACCATTGAGGCGGGAATTTCTCTTAGAGGTACAGAAGTAAAGTCCTGTCGCTGTCGCAATGTTAGCTTCGTAGATGCTTTTGTGAAGATCATCGGCGGCGAAGCTTTGTTGCATAACCTCCACGTAAGTATTTATGAGCAGGGAAACCGGAATAATCATGACCCTAAGAGGACAAGAAAACTTTTACTCCACAAGATACAAATACGAAAACTTGCTACCGAAACCCAAGCCAAAGGGCTAACTTTAATTCCACTCTCGATTTATTTGAAAAAGGGGCGTATAAAAGTACTGCTTGGTCTTTGTCGAGGTAAGAGTAAAGGAGACAAACGACAGACATTAAAAAAGAAACAGGCCGAGAAAGACATGCGTGTAGCGCTATCACGACGACTTAATTGAATATGCTGGTTTCGAAATATGACTATCAATTGCCCAATGAATTGATCGCTCAATTTCCAGAAAAAGAGCGCACGGGATCCCGAATGCTGGTTCTGGACCGAGGAAGATGTGGTTGTGATGTAACGCGATTTAGCGATTTTCCGACCTACATAGAACCTGGTGATTGTGTCGTACTTAATGACACTAAGGTTATTCCTGCACGCTTATTCGGGAAAAGGATCCCTGGAGGAACCAAGGTAGAGGCGCTATTGGTTGAGAACGTGGCGAATCAGATATGGAGAGCGCTGTTACGGCCGGCGCGTCGAATGAAGAAAGGGGATGTGGTATACCTAAACGATTCCCAAACAGATATGTTCCGGGTTAATGATCGCATTTCCGAACGCGTTTTGGAAATCGAATTCTCCACCTCGGACGTCTCCAAATTATTGAATACTTATGGTCAAATACCGTTGCCTCCGTATATCAAACGGGAAACGAAAATTGTTGATATTTCACGATACCAAACCGTGTACGCTACCCATTCTGGGGCAATAGCCGCGCCAACAGCTGGTTTGCATTTCGATCAAACTGTATTACAACAATTAAAGGATAAAAATGTAATAATAGCCCCAATCACATTGCATATCAATTTAGGAACGTTTAGTCCGATAATAGTAGACAATGTTGAAGAACATGCCATGCATTCCGAAAGTTATTCGATTTCCGCGAAGTCTGCTGGCGTTATTAACTCGACGAGATCGACGGGCGGCTCAGTTGTGGCAATTGGAACATCTGTTGTTCGAGCATTAGAAACATGTATCGGCCATAATGGCAAAGTTAGAAGCGGGACAGGAACAACTAATCTTTTCCTTCATCCACCAAATAAACCAAAAGTGGTTGACAAGCTGTTAACGAATTTTCATTTACCGAAATCAACGTTGTTGATATTAGTTTGCACCTTTGCCCCTCGTGAAACTGTACTGGAAGCCTACAATTTGGCAATTCGCGAGCATTTCCGCTTTTATAGTTATGGTGATTGCATGCTGTTGATTTAACAAAGATCAAACGATACTTTGCTAGAACAGTGCTATAATATGACACCGAGTTCCTGAAAACCCATCTGGTCATCGACTGACAAAAATTATGCATCAACAAAATAACTCAATTAAAGCTTTATTGAATCTTCTCGAGGACGAAGACCGTTACATTTCAACAGTGGCGATGGAGCAATTGCTATTGCTGGGCGACGATCTCAATGGTTTGGTAGCGGAATTTCAAGAATCTCATGATCCGCGATTGAGAAGCCGTGTCCATCAACTGGCAAGTATAATGAAATTAAGAAAGTTGCGTGCGAAATTTATTGAAAATATTAAAAATTCATCGATCTCCCTGTGGGATGGAATTCTTCAAATAAATTTCCAGTATAATCAAAAAACAGACCTGGACCATATCAACAAGACAATGGCATCTTTGGTCGACCAGCTTCCTCGAAAACTCTCAACAGCGGGTTTAACGGAATTTATGAGCAACGAAAATTTCTCTTTTGGCGGAGAAGATATTGCCGGATCAGATCTCTATCTGGTTGAGGATGTGTTACTTCACAGGATAGGCTCATCAATTTTACTTTCAGTTATCGCCAAAGAACTTGGGGAGAAACGCAATTTAGAAACAGATATAATTCTTTATAAAGGAAGCTATAGCTTGGTAGATCGTTTCAATAATCTGATCAACCCAGCGGAGGACTGGAAAATTTCTCATTTGAGATCGGATCAAGATTTTCGACTATATGAAAAAATGAATGTATGGTTAGCGCTATTATCTCAACTTTTTATCGCAACATTGCTTGATGGCCGACTTCAAGCCATCCATCGCGTCGGCTCAATATTGGGGGAGCTCTGTGGCGGAAATGTCCGGCGTTTTCCTTTTCCATTGGGGCGCTAGCTGGCTTTTTACCCATCGTTGAGACAACAAACCAAGCCGCTCGTTTTCCTGATCAGTCGGGGCGTTTACGGTGATGTCAGTAATGAAATCTAAATTGAACAATTCGAAGTTATCCAAGCGTAAAATGATACGGATGTTTACAATCTATCGGCTTTTTTTAGGATTAGTCGGTCTGCTGAGCGTTCTTGGTTCAGCCGCCAGTGAATACCAGGATGAGTTAAAAAGTCTTGAGTTCGATATTGAAGTCGAAGCCTTAAAAATGTTGAATACGGAGTTTAGTCCATACGAGTTTGCAAAGAGTTTAAATATCAAAGCACCGCTTTTTCCGCCCTCATTAAAGCCGGAGCAAGTAACATTAAAAATTGAGGATGAGCTTCAAAGACGGGTCAGAAAATCCTACCCGACAAGCCGCTATGAACAAATAAAAGAGGAAGCAGAAAAAAAGTACACCATGTACAAGGCTGGCGATCAGGTCACCATCCAGCGACACTACGGAGAACAGCAACTGCAAGTTACGGGCTTACTTGAGGTGATCTCTAAAGATATGATCAAAATAAGCGGCTCCACAATCTCAGCTGTTGATATTGATAACGACGATCTTGCCCGTCTTTTTTGGTCAGAACATGAATCCGCAATAGCCAAATATGTTCGAAAAGAAACCCATACATTTGAAAACGCAAAGAATCAGTTTCTTGAGGAGGAGCGACGAAAGGTTACTCGTCGGCTGTGGAGAAAGGCTGGTTACAGAAAATCAAGAAAGTCCGGCCGTTGGATTCCCTTAATGGATGCTTTTTTGGTTAAATACGAAAAAAATCGGGAAAAGAAACTAATAGAAATTCGAAAAAAGGTCCGGAAAGATGTTTACCTGAAGAACAAATATATTTTTGATGAATTAAGAAACGGCTGGATTCCAGAAGCGGCCATAATTGCCGAAGTAGAAGCGGAACGGGAAAAAAATATGCCTTTTATCGATAAAATGAAAGGTTTTTTTAGGAAAAAAACAGACAATGACTCACTCTCTCCAAGCACAAAAACACCTAATTTGAATAAGAGCACTAAGCCTAAGCCATCCATAGACAAACAAGTTCCAAAAACTGAAGAAAAAGAGGAAGAAGATCTATGGGATGATGATTTGTTTTCTGACGATTCCAATAGCGATAACACTTCAAAATCGGAGCCGGAGATCAAACAGAATAGTGATAGAAAGAAAAAGACGGTTTTAACTCAGGAGGATGTTAGTGATTTGTTTGACGAAAACGATGATTGAACTATGGCAAAAATCAGCGCTAATCGCCTCGCCCTAGTCGATAGACATCGGTGTCAGTTAGCTATTTATCATCACCGGAAGCAGTTAGCCGGTCCAAGTCAATTGAATTTAGGTAATATTCCATTATTGAACTCCTGTGGTTGTGAAATCGATTCTATAAACGATACTCATGGGGTTGTTGATTCATTTCGCAGTTGGCGGAAGGGAAACGTTTTTACCATTGAAAGCAGAGGACATCTAGCAATCCCTAAGAAAATCGACGTGACGCACACCTATCGATATGGTGCTGGATTTGTAAAAATCACCACAGACATCACCCTACCAAAAGACTTTTTGCTCGAGACAAAACTTGGTATTGGTACGCTTGCCTTATCTAATCATTGGCAGCGTTATCGATTCAAACATTTCAAAAATGGAGTTCTTGTACTTTCCCAGTGGCAGCCTATTGCCGCCCCCAAAACAGGCAGCCAAGAACTCTTTTCCTCTTCCAGTTCTCCGTTATCTGTGATTTTCCAATATAACAATTTTGAATTGGAGGTGTTTGTTGGAACCCATCTTTGGCGTTGGCATAACGGGGTGCTGGGTGCTGAAAATCAAGGCAAATTCGCACTAGTAAATCATGATAACGGTTTACATTTTCACCGTTATGTAACTACCACCAACAACCCAATTGAACCGGCCCCAAGGCCTTATCGCTTTAGCTGGTACTTATCCTGGTCCTTGGGTGAAGAACAGGACTCATTTGACAACCTAAGAAAAGTAGCTCCCCTTTGGAACAGCACAGGAGACTTAGATTTTTCAACGATTTCAAAATTAGTTAAAAATTTATCGCCTGGAACTGCCCTCGAAATTAATCTAAGTGATAAAAGATGGCATTCATCAGCATGCCGTCGATACAAAAATAATCTCACCCAAAATGTTCCTTGTTTCGTAAGCAATTGTACGATTAATAGGGCCAAGCGACTCATTCGTCAGCTGAAAGGAGCAAGCGAGAAACCATTTCCCATTCTATTTCGTGGTCTGGAACCGGGACTTTGTGAGATCGGTCCCCACGTTACACGCAAAGGGAAATATCTTCACTGGGATCTCCCTGCCGCTGTGGACTTTTCGCAGTGGACCCGAAAAACTTTGGGAAATGGTTTTGAAATAATGTACCAGCCAGATGGGGAGCTATCTCCCAGCATGAGAAATCTTTTCTCAGCTCCTTCTTTGGAAGTTAATCATGGGAATTAACCTTAAAGAAAATCCTAAATTCTCCTGGTATCCTGGGCACATGGTTAAGGCCCAAAGGGAAGTCAAGAAAGCGACTAGGCTCGTAGACTTTGTTATCGAAGTCGCTGACGCTCGTGCTCCGGCGTGCACAAGGAATACGGATTTTAATCTACTTACTAAGACGAAACCTAGAATATTAATTCTAAATAAAGTTGATTTGGCTGATCCCGCGGTTACTCGAGACTGGATAACCGAATTTACCAAACAAGATATTCCATGCATTTCCTTGGATAAATTCTCTGGAATCTCTTTAAAAAAAATTCTGCCATTTCTCAAAAAAACACAAGAAAAGAAAAAAACTCGGGCAAACCAAACAATTGGGCGTCTTCATCGGCCTCAACGGAGTATGGTCATCGGGATGCCCAATGTTGGCAAATCTACTTTGATCAATCAGATTACGCGACAAAGAAAAACAGTAACCGGGCCCCTACCTGGAGTAACCCGTAGCTTACAATGGATAAAACTATCAGACGAGATTGAACTTTTGGATACTCCCGGCATAGCCACACCCCGGATAGATTCTACCGAAACAGGATTTAAGCTTGGTTTACTTTTGATGATTAAGGAAAAGCTTGTCGATAGTGAGAATTTAGTCGAATACCTTTTCGGAGGTCTAGAGGAGAAAACTAAACGTACCATCATGCACTCCTTTGGCATGAAATCCTGGCCATCATCAGGCTTTCAATTTCTGGAGATCATTGGTCGGAGTCGAGGACTTTTCAAAACCGGTGGTCTTATTGACGATGGCCGGGCCGCATCCTGTTTTATCAACGATTTTCGTAAAGGTAAATTTGGTAGAATCTCACTTGAGAGGCCGCGAACTACTACTGGCAGATAGTCAAGAAAATTTATATAACGCTCTAGCAGAATGTTAAGCTCGTTACACATTGAAAATTTTGCCGTAATAGAAGAACTCGAGATCGAATTTGCTTCTGGTTTGAATGTGATAACTGGAGAGACAGGAGCAGGAAAATCCATTATTCTCGGTGCATTACAGTTGCTACTGGGAGATCGCGCCGATAAAACCCTGATTCGTGCAGGAGCGCAAGGAAGTGAAATCAGAGGGGTTTTTCATCTCGAAACAACACCAAGCGTACTTGGAAAAATTAATGAAATTTTGCAAGAAAGTGGCACTCCTAGTTGTGAGGAGGGACAGCTCATTATTGCGCGAAAACTCGGGGTAAAAACCACAAAAAACTATGTTAACTCAGCCCCGATAACATTGAATCTGCTGCAGGCATTGGGTGAATTGCTAGTGGACGTCCATGGCCCCTATGATCACCAGTCTCTAACCAAGCCTGGAACCCAATTGGAGCTATTGGATTCATTTGCAAATCTCTTACCAAACCGGGAAAAGACGCGTGAAAATTTTCAGAAACTCAATGCGATTCGCCAAGAGATTTATAAAATTGAAAACGAGGGATTTTCGCCGGATCGCATAGACATCATGCGTTTCCAGCTCAATGAAATTAAACACGCGGCAATAAAAGATGGAGAAGATGAGGAATTAAATGTACGCCACGCATCTGCTGCGAATCGACAGGAAATTCTTGAAATTTTAGATCAATCCCTTCAATCCCTCAACGCTGACGACGGAGTTTTAAATCACCTGGCAGGAATTATGCGGAATCTTGGTCGAATGCAACATCTCGATCCAAACCTGGCACCAGAATTCATGAGTTCTCTCGAAAATATTCACGAAAACATTAACGAATTTTGTCATGATTTAAATTCCTACGTTGAAAAAATCGATATTGACCCTGCCGCATTTATGGAGATGGAAGCCCGATTGGCCCTGATTCAAAAGTTAAAGCAAAAATATGGCGGCAGCGTCAACACTATTAACGCGTACGCTGAAAAAATTGGACATGATCTTTCACAAATAGAAAATAAAGATCACCATTTGGAAGAATTAAAAAAGGAAGAGAATGAAACAAAAACTGCTTTTTTAAATCAAGCTCGTTTGCTTTCAGAAGGACGGCATAGGCATGCTAGTAAGCTAGGAAAAATTATTACAGAAAAGGTTAAATATCTGGGATTTAAAGACTGCCAATTCTTTGTAAAACTTGATGAAACAACAATGAACTCCAAAGGAATAGATGCAGTCACTTTTCAATTTAGCCCGAATCCGGGTGAGGGGACCAAGCCACTTAGGGATATCGCCAGTGCCGGTGAAATGTCTAGAGTTATGTTGGCCATTAAAACCATTTTGGCAAACGCTGATCAAATTCCTGTTCTGGTTTTTGACGAAATCGATGTTAACATCGGGGGAGTGGTTGCCACAAAAGTTGGGAGCGAGCTAGCTAAGCTGGGGAAGGGGCATCAAATTTTAAGCATAACGCATCTCCCCCAAGTTGCAGTTGAAGCTGACCGCCATTTGTTTATTAAAAAATCCACTGCAAATGGACGGACTAAGACTACCCTAACCGTGTTGACCAATGAAAATAGGGTACAGGAGATTGCTCGCATGCTTGGTGGCCAAGAGTCAACCAGTGTAACCTTAAAGCACGCCGCCGAGCTTCTTAAGAAGCACTGACATAAAGGTTCCTAATTATAAAAATAACGGTGCATAAGGATGCTTGGTATTATCACTTTTTATGGCAGAACAACAGCAGAATAAAATTCTTTTTGAAGGAAAACACGTTCGTTTGGTAAACCGAGGCGGTTGGGAGTCCGTTGAGAGGCGCGATATTTTTGGCATTGTCTCTATTTTAGCGATAACCAATGACTTGAAAATCGTTTTGGTGGAACAATTTCGTCCGCCAGTTCAAAATAGAGTTATCGAATTACCGGCTGGCTTGGCAGGAGATTGTCCGAATTACAAAAAAGAGAGCCTCCAGTCAGCTGCAGAACGTGAATTACTGGAAGAAACTGGCTATGAAGCAGAAAATATTTGTTGCTTAACAGAGGGGCCGCCATCAGCTGGAATTGTAAGTGAAATCGTCACTTTTTTCAAAGCAACCAATTTGAAAAAGGTTGCTAAGGGAGGTGGTGATAATTACGAGGATATTACCGTCCACGAGGTTCCGATCGACCAAGCAGAGAATTGGTTACAAGGGAAGCAAAGAGAGGGTATACTCATAGATCCCAAAGTTTATCTTGGGCTATTCTTTGCTACGCAAGATTACTTAACAGCAACCAGCCCGAATAATTAATAAAACTTCTCCTGTGAGGGCGAATCTCACCCAATTTCAGAGTATTAAATCGAATACCGATCTTGCTGTAAATCAACATATTGCTGATCTCGAAATTTTGAAAATATTGTCATACATTGTAGGTCAAATAAAGTCTGCAATTCTTCCAATTCGGTTGGATAGTAATCTGGGCAATCTATTGTCAAAAGCTAGCAATCCGTAAAAGTCGCGTAGCAAAATTGCCCATGAAGCTCTTAAACGTCAGCTCCGACTAACTCAGTTTGAAAACCTCCGTAAAAAGATTATGCCATTTGCAGAAGCGCAGGGATATATGACGGACGAGGACGTTTTTAGAGAAATTTCGATTTGTGCAGGTAAAATTAAATTAGAATATTTCTTATGCCAATCCTTTTACCCCGTGGTGGTTACATATATTAGCCCAGGGTAGCCACCTTGGGTGGGGAATTGGGGCTATATCTTACACCCTGATGACCCTGGGCTAGTTTATTTAACCATTTCAGGGTAGAGAGGTTCTTTTTTGGAAAGCGATAATCCTTCATAAATTTTACCCGTACAGTTCGAAAAATTTTGTGAAAGTCTTTCCAGACACCAATGTCTTGGCTACCGCTACCGCTACACAACGACTCTGTGTCGATTTTTTCCAAAATGTGATATCATCAAACTAATTAGTAGCTTCAAATCAACTACTGGATGAATTCCCTAGGATGGTTAGAGCCTGTTCATAATCTTTTAATTTTGGTATATTGAGCCTCTTGCAAAAGTCGATTTTTCCCGATTTATTTTAGTTTTCTACATGAAAAATGGGGCGTCGTAAATTTCGACGCCATTTTTTATGATTTAATTTGACACATTTTTTCTTACTTCGCTTGGCTTTCTTTTTTTTTGTGCTTAATTACGATAGCTTTAATTTGCTATCGTAATTAAAAGGAGAACTAAACTTATGAGGAAGCAAAAGAAAGAGAAGCCAGAGGAAAT
>JAVJHY010050937.1:0-23705 GCA_035593235.1 Phascolosoma agassizii
CATGTTTTTCGGTACGGTCTTTTTGGGTGTGAAGTGTGTGGAGTATTCGGGCAAGTGGGAACACCACTTGGTGCCAGGTAAGCATTTTCACTACTCGCCACATCATGGCGCTGAAATGGAACAGGAAGGTGACTTTTCGATTGCTGGAACCGTTCGGGCCGAGAGTGTCGCTGTGGCAGAAAAAAGTGAAGTGCGCGAGATTGGCCAGGCTGAAACTGTTGGTGAAGAGGAAACGTATGTGGCGCCGGGGGGAGACCATGACGCGGAGCATGGGACAGATGGACATGGGGAAGAAGCGCATGACGGTGAACTGTCTGAACGAGAACAGGGCCACTTGCAGATTTTCTTTAGTTTGTACTTTGCCATGACAGGCATGCATGCCTTGCATATGGTGATTGGTATGGGGCTCATGTTCTGGCTGCTCGGAAAGGCAAAGAAAGGGCACTTCGCGTCGAACTATTATTCCCCGGTTGAAAATTTTGGCTTGTACTGGCACTTCGTAGACATCGTGTGGATCTTTCTCTTTCCCTTGTTGTATCTCATTGGGAGGCATGCTGGATGAACGACGAACAAGACCAGATTCATCATCATATTTCTCCGATCAGTACCTACATCAAGGTGTTTGCCACACTGATGGTGCTCACGGCAATTACCGTGTTTATCGCGACAGTGGACCTTGGGTTGATGAATACCTTCGTGGCCGTCACCATTGCTGTCATCAAAGCCACGGTTGTGGTGCTGTGGTTCATGCACCTCAAGTATAGCGCTAAGATTACATGGGTGGCGGTGGGGGCCGGATTCATCTGGCTTGTCGTGATGCTCGCCTTGACCATGAGCGACCTCCTAAGTCGGTCTTGGATTCCGTTTCCGGATAGCTGGCTGTAGTGCTCTATTACTGGACCGGGATCACTTCGATCCTGCCAAATCGTTGCACAGGTACGGTGGATGTGGACGACCCGCTAGTGACGGTGACCTGTTCCCAAAACTCTCCAATCGAGGTTGCATTGGTGGATGCAGAGGGATCCGGTATCCAGGATCCGGATTCGAGGTCTTCGGAAAAGGTCGCTTCATAGAGAACGGCGGGAAACGATGTTGGAATACGCTGTGGGTAGACGATTTTGAGCTGACCGGATGCGGCGTCCTGTCCTTGCGGAAGGTATCGGTTGCTGCGATGTTGTGCTGATCCCGACGGTAGCACAATGGGCGGCAACCCGAACGCAAACTCAAAATGATTGAAGATGTTGTCCCCATCAGGATCGGCGAAGAGATCAGCATCTGGCCCTGATAAATTCCATGCCGTGACCCATGTCGTGTAGTTGGTGACGGGAATTTCAGTGAGCCGGATATTATCGATATCTAGCGCAGTGTCCGTGTCGGGATTGGTTGGGGAAATGCGAATCGAAAGCGGGGAGCCAAGCAACTCTTCTGGCAAACTGACGGTACTTACTTCGATGGTGGCTTCCTGGAATGCACCAACCGGCGGAACGAATAGATCAGCTTGTGTAACGAGATTTGTTTCGCCTCCAAGCAGTTCGATTTGGTAACCGCCGAATATGGAACCAATGTACTCCGTCGTGGTAAGCCGGCTGCCGCCGATCGCCACTTGAACTCGGTAGATCCTGTCATCCGCTAGCGGTATTCCAAAGTCGAGCGTGGCTGACATGGTGGATGTGACCCCGCGTCCATTCACGAGAAAGGCCACGTTTATTCCGTCGGCTCCCAGAGGCGTGCCGTCACCTGCGCTATTGGGATATGTATTGACAGGCGGATTGTAAATGCCAGTAAAGGTGCCGGATCCGCCTGCAAAGACCCATCCACCAACCGTGCCTGGGCCGTTCGCCAGTTCACCATCGGGAAGAGTTACGGTTTCAAAACTCAACACACTGGGTGGTGGCGGCGGCGGGTCTACTGGTCCTGAGGGAGGTGTATTCGTCACAATGGGGGTAAGAGAAGAAAACCATACGTCCGCCATTTCCTGTTCACCCAACAGATTGGGGTGGAGTCCGTCATTCTGCATCTGGGTAGCGAGACTAAATCCCGAATGTTGATCGACGAGAAAAACGGGCGATTGCATGGAAGAAAGGGTTGGTACAAGATCCGCAAGTCCCTGATTAAAGACCGGAACCTGTGCTTCGTTGACGAAATATCCTGTGTTGGGACCAATCGGGATCAGTTGGGCGAGCAGGATCATGATGTCCGGATTTACCATCCTGAGTTCACTGATGATCGTGGACAGGTTGGTCAAACCATTGGTCACGCCTTCGGATCCGTTTTGTCCAATGTCGTTCGTTCCCAGATGGATGAGCGCGATGTCAGGCAGGGTCGAGCTGGCAATGGTTGCGATTTCGTTGAGAATCTGATCGGTTCGCCATCCCCAGTAACCGGCGTGATCTCGGTCGAACTCCGTATAGTAGTCTGGGTAGACCGCCGAATTCGGCCGGCTTCCCCCAGGGCCATCGTCACCTCTATTGACGTTTTGCTGCACGCCCACAAACTCAATACTGTATCCTGCGTCCACCAGATCAAAAAAGAGAGGGTAGCGATAGGATGCGAATTCCCCGCCTCCCTGTGTGATCGAATCGCCTAACGGAAGAATTCGCCACTGAGCTTGTGCGCCGGGGCTGACAAGCCAGAGGACGATGAGACCTATCCAACAATTTCTTTTTGGGGGACGGCACATCGCCTTCTAGCATACATCGGAAGACGCCGTAAGTCAAGCCCAAAGAAGAGTCCTGTTTTAGGGTCCTGTGACCTGCAGACGGTATATTTTCATAGGCTCTTCGTCGGGCGAAGCCTGTTGCAAGGTGACTGTCTCGAGGCCATCGCCCTCCGGTTGTGTTTGTTCGACCAACATCATGTCGGCGGGGGTCCACGTCACAAAGTCGGTCGTGTATTGCAGCGAGTAGGTCAATCCTTGCGGCCCGAAATCTGAACGGCGTCTGTGCGATACCCGCGGAATAAAGTTCGTGCCATCATGATGAACAGCTCCTTCGATACGGGCCAGAGATGCGTCGGCAAGAGCGGGGTTTCCCCCGACCGCAAATTCGAGCAGGTTCACGACACCGTCTCCATCTGGATCGGCGGTCTCCAGGACCGATTCGTCGGATAGGCTATGGCTGCGTGCCCATTCCTGTGCAAGAGTCAGAGGGTCGATTCCCGGTAGATGGAGGTACTCGGCGGAGACCACAGTCGGTCCGGTGATTCCCGGTCCAGCCCAAGCCACTGCCACATTGTCCCCACCGCCAGCTTCCTTCATCAGCGCTTTGATGTAATACCTCTCTCCATCTTGCAGAGAGATAGAAGCGGATTCCTGGTTGGTAGGAAATTTGTTCCACTGGCGGGAGCTGGTCCAGTCCGGCACGTTGGCGATGAGGACGGCCAACGTGGGATCTTCGCTGGTGCTGAGTTGTAGTTCGCCATTGTCGTCGGATGCGATCCAGAAGGTATAATCCCCATCGGTCGGTGGGATCAAAATGGCGGACAAGCGGGCGCCAAACAGTTCGCCCCTGTTGTTGGGGGCCTCTAAATCAGATAACACCATGACTTCATCTGGCAGATCAGGGTAGTTGGGGCTGGCGGTCAGGTCCGTGATCGCGGTCCCGGACAAGCCTGATCTGTTGGATGGGATAGCCAGCATGGGCGGCGCCAGCCGACTGTTGGACATCGACGTTGATCATTTCCGGACTGATGCGAGGTTCGATTCGGTTGGCCAGCTCGTCTTGCAACTCGACCACTCGATCCCACCAGGTCATCAGAGTGGTTGGTTCGGTCAGGTCGGCAGACTCGATCTGGTGCGTGGGCAGGACACAGATCAGGTGGTCTCCGACCAGCACCGAGTAGGGACCGGGATGATGTCGAAGGGTCGTATTCCAAGCCATGTCTGTGTCACGACCCAGGACGAACATGGGATGATCAATGGCTCCGGCGATGGTGATGTTTACGGGGCCGAGTGTGGGAGGGGCGGAGAAACCATTGCCTCCGAAGTCGATAAAGATGGCGCCGCCAAAACCATTGGCCACGTCAAGAGTTGTGGCATCGATCGGAAATGTGCGATGAACCTTTGGCGGCCGTTCCCAACTGCTGCGCTGCTGGATGTTGTCACGGTGGGCATTGATCCGAACCAGGTACCCTTGGCCGACTAGGGTCGAAGGCACGGTGAGGGTGACGATCTCCCCTGGCACGGCATAGAGTCCGGTGGGCTGCCAGCGAGCATTGATCCTGGTTTGAAAGGAGATGTCGAGCTGGGCCAGAAGTGTATCTCCGCCGTGTTGAGCCAACCCGGCACCAAGACATCGGCATTGGACAGTGCAGCCAGCAGGCCTGCCTCATCTGTCTTGGTGACTTGTGTATAGCCTTCCTCCGTCAGGGTATCGACGACTCGTTGGTCATACGTGACCACCCGAATCGCAAGGGATGTTGATCCGGCTAGCCATGCCAAACTGTTTCGGTAGAAGGTCATCGTGCTGGTATCATCGGCAAATTGATTCATGTTGAGCCACTGGTGGTCGGGAAGCGCGACGACCTTGCCTTGGCCCCAATGGGCGGCTGCCACCATCCCGCCTTGTGCCGGATCGGTGGTATAGTTCATCACGTGGCAGGTTTGCGGTCCAAACGCTACCAAGAATCCTGGTTGGACGGGATTGCCCAACGTGGATACGCCGGCTAGAAGTTGGTCGCGAACGGCCTCAGCGTCGAGCAAATCGCTCATCGTGACAGAGACAGTAGCCGGACCGACGATGTTGGTGCCGTCGGTCATCCGATAGGTGAAGGTGTCCCTTCCGGCAAATCCGAGGGATGGGGCATAGGTCAGAGTCCCGTCTTGGTTGTTCGTAACCGTTCCCTGGCTACCCAGTGTGAAGTCATGGATGGCCCACTCGTCTCCGTCGACGGCGATGTCGTTGAGGACGACCGGGATCGTAATCGGTTCATTGACACCGGTCAGACCGAGGTCATCGATCAGAGTCTGGCCATGAGCCGCTACGGCTAACCAGATCAATCCTCCTGCGATCCAACCGCTGGGTCGGCAAGTTTTAACTGTCATGGACGTCATCATGATCTGCATCCTTTTTGTTCAGTTTCGTGACCAGTCTGTATGGTTGGCAAATTTCGTGGTGTTCAGTGTCTGGGTGGATTTGAAACCAGTATGTTTCGAAATTTTTTTGACCAATACCAAAGTTCTCAACCTTAGAAGACTAGAACCATTTGTATTTAAAACAACGAGCAGTTACTACGCCAAATCCTGGGTGAAGCCTTAGCCGAACGTAGAGTCCGTTGCATCATTCGGATTGCCAGCACAATCTGCGATCTTTCAGCTACCATATTTCATCCACTCTCCACTATCCTGTCTACATGTCGAACTTTGATACCTACCGCGTCGTACGGGTCTGGCTCATCCTCAACTTGCTTTTGATCATCGCTATGGTGGCAGTGGGTGGTATCACACGGCTCACCGGCTCTGGGTTGTCCATGGTGGAATGGAAACCGATGATGGGTGTGGTGCCACCAACGAGTGAGGCTGCATGGGAGGAGGCGTTTGTGAAGTACCAGCAGTTTCCACAGTATCAATTGTTGAACAAAAACATGGAACTGTCCGAGTTCCAACGAATTTTTTTTTGGGAATATCTGCATCGACTATTGGGCAGAGTCCTTGGTTTGGTCTACGCGGTACCGTTTTTTTGGTTTTGCTTGATCCGGCGCGTGCAAGGCCGGTTGGCTTGGTTGCTTGCTATAGGATTGGTGTTGGGTGGACTGCAAGGGGTCTTGGGCTGGTACATGGTACAAAGTGGATTGGTGAACTCACCGCATGTCAGCCACTATCGACTTGCGGCCCATCTCATGCTGGCACTGGCCGTGTTTGCTTACCTGTTATGGATCTTCCTGTCTCTATGCGACTTCCCAACCAAGCCGGAAGAGAGTTTTCCGACACCAGGGTTTCGCAAGGTCCTCCTGTTGTTTGTCGTGATCCTGGTGGTTCAGCTTGTGTATGGTGCTTTTATGGCAGGAATCAAGGCTGGGTTCGCCTTCAACACGTTTCCGAAAATGTTGGATCATTGGGTGCCACCAGGGTTGGCCAGTATGGAGACAACCTGGTTGAATCTCTTTCAAAATCCAACCAGTATCCACTTCATTCACCGTTGTCTCGGCTGGGCATTGGGGCTGTTGGCAGGTCTGCTCTGGGTTTGGGGTTGGGGCAAGTCATGGCCTGTACTTGTTCGATTTGCTCTGCATTCTGTAGCAGTTTTGACGTTGTCCCAATTTCTGTTGGGTGTCGTGACCCTGTTGCTCCATGTTCACGTGGTGCCTGCTGTCCTGCACCAAGTCACCGCATGTTTGGTTCTGGGGGCCGTGGTTTGTCTGTTGCACGGAGTGTATGGTGACACGGATCGACGTAGGGTAGGAGATGCGAACATCTGAACGTCCTTGAGGCTTGATTGTTAGGCCAGATCACGGTCTAGTTTGGGCCTGTTCACCGGGGGACGTTGAAAGAACCTACGACGCCATGTTAAAGACCTATTTCCAAATGACGAAGCCACGCATTGTGATCATGGTGTTGGTCACAGCAGCCATTGGGTATGTGCTGGGTGGAGCAGGGAGTGAGACGTGGATAGGGTTTTTCCTGATGTTGTTGGGCACGGCCTCCGCCGCCAGTGGTTCCGCTGTACTGAACAACTATCTGGAGCGAGATGTCGACGCTCGGATGGATCGGACAAAGTCACGTGCGCTACCGGCTGGCCGGGTCGATGCAGCCCATGCCCTGTGCTTTGGCATCTTGCTAACTTTGGGTGGTGTGTGTTTGCTCGTGTGGACCGTGAATTTGCTCACGGGATTTATCGTGCTGTTGACGGCATTTCTCTATGTGTTGGTGTATACGCCATTGAAGCGAGTGACCTGGTTGAACACGTCGATTGGAGCGATTCCGGGCGCGTTGCCGCCGGTGAGCGGATGGACTGCAGCCACGGGTGAAATCCAGGTTGGTGCTATCGTGTTGTTTTTGATTTTATTCGCCTGGCAGCACCCTCACTTCTATGCCATTGCATGGATGTATCGGAACGACTATGCAAAGGCAGGGTTCAAAATGCTTCCTGTGGTCGAGCCAGATGGGTGTCGCATGTTTCGGCACACGGTGCTGTACTGCTTGCTTTTGATCGCTGTATCTGTCCTGCCGACGTGGATGGGCATGGCTGGAAATGTGTATTTCGTGGGCGCTTCGGTGGCAGGAAGTTTGTTTCTACTCTCAGGCATCGTGGCCGCAAGGTCCAGGTCGTTAGGCGATGCAAAAAAACTGCTTAGAGCGTCGGTCCTCTATCTGCCCGTCCTACTCACCCTGATCGTGCTTGATTCTACATTGTAGGACACCGGGTGCGAACCTTTCATCGAAGGGAGATCCGGTTTCGTGACCGTCGACCAACTTCCAACCCTGAATGCCTGTCTCAACGCCGTAGCCACCGTCTTGTTATGTGGCGGGTGGATCGCGATCAAACGAAAACGTATGAGCCTGCACCGTGGTTTCATGGTGGGTGCGCTGTTGGTGTCCGGTGCCTTTTTGACGTTCTATCTGATCTATCATTATCATGCTGGATCGACGCCTTTTCCGCGTCACGATTGGACGCGTCCGGTCTACTTCTCGATCCTAATTCCACATATCCTATTGGCGGCGGTGATGACCCCGTTTATTGTTGTGGCTGTATCGCACGCCATCCGAGGAAAGTTTGAGAAACATGTCCGGATCACACGCTGGCTGTGGCCTGTGTGGATGTTTGTATCTGTCAGTGGGGTTGTCATCTATTGGATGCTGTATCGGATGTGACTTGTGGGATCCGTATTGATAGAGTGCAGCCATGTCCCCGTCCAACGTTGTTCGTCTTTTGCCAGACCATGTGGCAAATAAGATTGCCGCTGGTGAAGTGGTAGAGCGTCCTGCGTCTGTTCTGAAAGAACTTCTGGAGAACGCGTTGGATGCTGGCGCGAGCCAGATCGTTGTGTCGATTTTGTCCGGTGGTCGCAAGTTGATCCGGGTGACAGATGATGGCGAGGGGATGAGTAGGGATGACGCCTTGATGAGTGTTGAACGACACGCCACAAGCAAGATTCGTGACGTGGACGATATCGAGAAGATTCACACATTGGGATTTCGTGGCGAGGCGCTAGCGGCTATCGCCAGTGTCTCGAGGTTTGAACTTGTTACACGACAGGCGGAGGACATGAGCGGTACCAAGTTGACGATCTCGGCAGGCAAGTTGCAACAGGTTGAGGAAGTCGGTGCCGCTCCTGGGACCGTTATCGCGGTGCGAAATTTGTTCTTCAATGTACCTGCACGTCGCAAATTTCTGCGCACCGAGCAAACGGAACTATCGCATGTGCGGCAGATGTTCGTGCTGCACGCCATTGCACATCCCACAGTGGGGTTTCGGCTCACGGTGGAGGAGAAAGAGGTGGTAGGCTTGGCTAGTGCGTCCACGCTCACGGAGCGGTTGCGCGAGCTGTTCGGTGCTGAGTTGCTCAACTCCTTGAAGCCTGTGGAGTATGTCGATGTCGACGTGAAGGTAACTGGATATACAGGTCTTCCGCGCGTCAGTCGCGGCGATCGAACCGAACAATATGTGTTTGTCAACGGTCGTCCGGCTGGAGCGCCGGTCGTAGGCTACGCGATTCGCGAAGCGTACCACACGGTGATACCGAAGGGTCAGCACCCTGTGTTGTTTCTTTTTATTGAAACGGACTCAGCCCAGGTGGATGTGAACGTACATCCCACCAAGAAGGAGATTCGCTTTCGGCAGTCGTCGACTGTGCGTGATGCTGTGATGCGTGGGTTGGGTGACGCGTTGCGGGTCGAGTCCACTCTGGACGCCGAGGTTCCGATCCGAATCGAGGGTGGCCAGACGTCTCGTCTGGTGCGGCAGCCCATGTTGCAGATTTCCGACTTGCCCGTGCTGCAGCCATTCGCCTATCCCGGCATATCACAAACAGCCCAAGAGATGCTTCCTGTGCGGGACTCGTCGGTTAGCCAACAAGAGTCTCGCCATGGCGGGGGAGGGGTTGAGAAATCAGCCCCTTGGACCTGGTGTCGGGTTCTGGGGCAGGCAGGTGGGTTGTATGTGGTATTGGAGACGGACGAGGGTCTGGTGTTGATGGATCCTCATGCGGCGCATGAACGTGTGTTATATGAGCGATTTATGGATGAAATCGTCAACAACGATGTCAAGTCCCAGGGTTTGTTGGTGCCAGAGCATGTGGACCTGTCCCCGCAAGATCTGAAGAATGTGCAACGCAATCTTGATTTGTTGCGTGACATGGGTTTTGGGGTTAGCGAGTTTGGTGGCGATTCGGTCCTGGTGGATGCTTTGCCAAGTTGTCTTGGGAATCCGTCTGCTGCCTCCTTGCTGGGACAGGTGGCACATCGGTTGGAACAGGTTGGCAAGAAGGGTGGGGTGGAAAGATTTGCCGAAGAGCGGATTGCGCAAGCCGCTTGCAAGGCGGCGGTCAAAGCCAACGATTTCCTGAAATTGAAGGAGATCGAACAGTTGGTCGTGGATTTAGCGAAAGCGGATATGCCCTATACTTGCCCACACGGAAGGCCGACGATCATTTTTATGAGCTTCCACGAGTTGGACCGCAAGTTTGGGCGGGAGCATTAACGAACTAGTTTCCGACGTGATGCTGCACCACTGTCTTGGGCTGTGAAAGGGACTGTGTAGCGGATTTGAAACGAGCCTTTGCCTCCTTACAAAAACTTCCGTAGGCGATTCGATAGCGCTCACTGTCTGTTTTGTCCAAGGCTTCCATATTCTTCTGCTTCAGTTCTTGATAGGTCGTTTGGCCAAGTTGCAGCATCCGGCGCAAGCCTTGCAAGATATCTTCCGCGCGGCGCTGATATTGGAGTGCAGGCAGTAGGGATTGGTCTACGGCTGTACCCAGGAATTGGCAGAGAAAGCTTTCGTCTTGTTCGAGGTGAAGTTGGTGTTGGAGCATGGCATTCACAGCTTGAATATTCTCTTCCATGAGATCGAGGAAATGGATGAAGTCGTGTTCGAGTGGTAGGCTTTGTGAGGAACGAGTGGCGAAGAATCCGTGTTGTTTGGCGCCCTTCAGAAGAGCTGTAGAAGCTTTCACGATTTCGATGTGGGCCGGGGCTGAAAGATGATTCGACGGTTGAAACAACAACGCAACCGCCCGCTCGAAAAACGCATTTCGTCTCGCGAGGTAAACCGGTCTATTGAGGTGTCCGTAAACTTGATCCATGATGCATTCTGCCATCGATAGAACAACCTACCAAAGGCTCGTCTGTCTTGCGCATTCATCGCTATCTAGCCCTATGTGCAGCAGGCTTCACGATCTCGCGACGAAAATTTCTGATCGATCCGGGCTACTCGAGAGATGCCGACCGATAGCGAAGTGTGGACAAAAATGAACGCAAAGTCAACCGCGAGATCTAGTCCCAGTCCAACGGGATCGGAGCTGCTTCGTCATACGAGCTAATTGGTGCCAGCGCTGGTGGCTCAGGCTTGGTCTTTGGAGGTGACGGTGCGATTGTGTCTGATGGATGTTTCTCCTGGGACACGTTCTCGGGGGAGTTGGATTGGTTTTCTGCTGTGGGACGAACAGGTGCCTGTCGTTGTGATGCGGCGTTAACGATGGGAGCGGGTGGACCCTCTGCTTCATGTGGGACGGCGACGGGTGATTGGAGCTCTGTGGCCAGCTGTGTGGATGGTGGAACATCCAGGGTGCTTGTCGGGCCGATAGCAGGTGGTTGGTTTTGGGCGAGCTGGACCACTGTCGTATCGATTTGATCACCTAGCGAGTGGGCGATGGCGCGAGCCGTCTCGGACTCGTCGTATTGCCCGTTGTTAGCGAGAAAGAGTGTGAGGGTGTTCCAATGGTCAGATTGAGACGGGTCCATTTCAATGGCTCGGGTAACATGCTGTAGCGCTTCGTCGGAACGGTCGGAGTGTTCGAAAACCCAAGCTAGATTATGGTGGGCACTCGCAGTTGCACGACTTTCAATGGATCTCTCAAGGTGTTTGGTTGCCGCTGCCAAGTCGTCGGTCTCGTAAGCCTTCAAACCGGCCACATAGTTTCCCATTGCGTTGACAGGATCTACGGCGAGTAGTCTTGATGCATAGGTTGCTGCGTCGGTCGTGGTGGCGGCATCGTCCGATATCACGGATAGCCGAACCAGATTCTCCAACAATGTTGGATTGTTGGGATGCTGTGTCAGGGCCTGTTCCCAGAATGTTCTGGCCTCCTTTCTATTGCCTTTGAGCAGGGCCATGTCTCCAAGGGCGGTTGGTAAGGAAACCCAGTCAAGACTTTCGCTTTGCATAGTGCGAATCACTTGTTGTACGTCGTCTTGGTTGCCCAGTTGATAAGCGAGCATGCCGCGTAGCACCCAGGCCTGGGTGGATGTCGGTGAGTCATCGGTGAGTTGTTGGGCCACGGCGAAGGCTTCAGGCATCTCGCCTGTGCTGAGCAGTCCAGCCACTTGTGTGAAGCCTCTTCGCACGCCTTCCTTGGGTAAGCCTGCGTTCCAGGCGGTAGGTAGCAGTGTGAGTGCGGTCGGTGCGGCGAGCCGTCCTTGTGCGAGTTCGAGTGCTTCAATAGCGTCCGGGCTGTTCACGGCTTGCAGCGATTGTTCCACATTCGGCCACAGTGTGGCCATGGCCTTGACGTGTCTAAGCTGTCCTAACATGTGGTGTAGGTTTAGGAGTGCACTTGTGTTGTTCGGGTTAGCCTGACACGCGGTCTCATAGGCCCGAAGTGCTTGTTCCGTATGACCTTGTTGTTCGAGAAAGACACCGGCGTCATTGGCAACCCGAGCACTATGTTGGACGAGCCTGGCGGCCAATTGTCCGACATAGCCCGGTTGGTACTGCTGTTGTATCAGGCCCGGCAATACGAGTTCCCAATAGGACGTATTAGATTTAAGGATGCGATCCACGGGCAGGTATTCATCGCTGTTTGCGCCACGATATCGTCCAAACTCTGGGAGAGGAACGAGGCCGGCCTTCAACCAAGGGTCGCCGGAGAACACGTAGGCTAGTTTTTGTGTGATCTGTGGATCTGTTCGTCCCCAATGCCGAAGTGCGGCGCCAATACTAATTTTGGCCAAATTACGGACGTCAGGATCCTCCATGCTGGACGAGATGTACTGCCGATAGGCCTGTCTCGTGGCTTGGCTCATGTCGATGAGTTGTAGTGGGGTATGCAGATCGTAAGCAGCCAAGCCCAACAAGTCTTTTACGTCCTCCTGTGTCACAAGCCAGGAATTGGGCTGTAATCCGGATACGACTCGATGGCTCCATTTCTGGATAGCCTTTGCGGGCGTACTGTCGATCCAACGATAGTTCATGGTCGCCATCGCCGTAAAGAACGCAAGTACCGGCAAGGTGACCCACATCACATTCATGATAGACCCGGTGCGATTCTTCGACCTTGGGTGGATCAACCTGGCATACCCATAGGCTATAGCGTAGCCGGATGTGGCGGCAACAAACAGGTAGGGCGAGACCAGCAACAACCCGTTTTGATAATAGGCAAGAAATGGCGTGTATTCGCGTTGCACAAGGAGAGCACAAGTGAGAAGAAGCAGGACGCTGTAGACGACAAGACTACCCTTCACTTCTTCCCCTTCCGGGTTTTGCCGAGCCGCAATGAAAGCAAGTAGCCAAGGAACGAGGGCACATAGGACAACGAGCGTCCAACCTGCGTCGACACTGACCATGCGCAGTTGACGGAGTTGTTCGTTGAGAATCATCCACAACCCCCCAAGAGCGGAAGGCTCTCCCACCCAAGCATGAGCCGGGTGCAACATGAATTGCATGACTGCTACGCCATACAAGGAGAGTCCGATAAAAAATAGCGCGATGGCGGGAGTCAGGGGTCGAACGTCTAACATCTGATGACGGTGGCAGGCCAGAGCAATGTAGAATCCTGCGGGTGGAACAAGGACAATCATGGTCGGGAATTCCGCGACACCAAGTCCTAACAGGAATCCAGCTACACTCAGATGTAGTGGTTTCCCAGTCCGTCCATACTTCGTCATAGTAAGTAGAAAGAGCAGAAGAAGCAGGATATGGAAGGTCAGGTGGTGGCTGCGTGTGGCCGCAATCCAGAATGGAACAGAGAGCATCAGGTACAGAGATGAAGCCAAACCACAGTAGAACCCTGTATGGGGTGCCTCGCCACTGCGTAAGTAGTCGAACTGTGCGTGTGACATCAGGGAGTAAAAGGCCCAGACGCAGCCTGCTCCAAAGATCGCACTGCTGATCCCCACCGTATACGACAGGTTTGTGCCGAAGTGCATGAACAACCGCACCAACTGTCCCCAGAGTGGGTAGAGTAAGGACGGGAATGGATCTAGGCCGGAGTAGGCATACAAATGTTTGGCCGGCTCTCCGGGTATGGGAACCAAACTGGTGGTGCTGCAATATAGGACGAGGGCCAGCACAGCGAGGAAGAACCCGGTTTTGTCCCACGGTTCGTTTTGTGCTTGTTGTTGCATGGTCTGCGAAAGCCGCCCTTGATCCTTGTGCTGTACAACGTGTCGGGAACACATGCCACGGTGTTTTCTAGCTATTTTTTTTATGTCCTTTGATAGGTACAGGAATCGTTCGCAGCCTAGGCAAGTGGTTTAGGCCAAACAAGCCTCAAGATGCACGCGTTTCGTTAAAACTACATCCAACCTTGCCACTCCACGCCAAAGCGCGTATGTTCCGCGCCTTCAATCTGAGAAAACTATGGTTGCGAAAAAAGAACGAAAAGACATGATTACCGCGGACGGCATCGTATCGCAGGTGTTGCCGGCCACGATGTATCGAGTCAAACTTTCGAACGGGCATGAAATTCTGGCGCATATTTCCGGTAAGATGCGCAAGAATTGGATTCGCATTACCACCGGTGACAGCGTGAGGGTCGAGATGTCGCCCTACGATTTGACCAAAGGCCGCATTACGTATCGTTACCGGAAGTAGGCGGTCGCATCAGATACGTTGGTCTGTGCTCTAGGCTCGTCGAGGAGGTCGTTGTCCATGTCTACATCCCAAGTGCGCTCACAATGGAAAAGCCGATTTGGCTTTGTGCTCGCTGCTGCAGGATCGGCTATTGGTCTCGGCAACATCTGGAAGTTCCCCTATATTTGTGGTGAAAATGGCGGTGGGTTGTTTGTGCTGGTCTATCTCGCCTGCATATCCCTTGTTGGGCTGCCGATCATGATTGCGGAAGTCCTGATTGGCCGTGCGACACGACAATCCCCGGTTGGGGCGTTCCGCTCACTTTCTGCACCGGCGAGTCCCTGGCTAAGTGTGGGCTGGTTGGGAGTTGCGTCTGCATTCGTAATCTTGTCCTTTTACAGTGTGGTCGCAGGATGGGCGTTGCACTATGTTTTCTTGTCGGCTAAGGGTGCTCTCTCTGGCATGGAGCCTCACGCTATCGGTGAGGTGTTTGGTACTGTCGCTGGAAGCAAGTGTATCGCGACTGGGTGGCACACGGTGTTTATGGTGCTGGTGACCCTCATGGTGTTGGGTGGCGTTCAGCGTGGAATTGAACGGTGGAACCTTATCCTGATGCCGTTGCTCTTCCTGATGTTGTTGATGCTGTTGGCGAGAGCCTGTACAATGCCGGGTTTCAAGGATGGACTGAGATTTGTGTTCGCACCCCATGCTGACCAACTCACACGGGCTGGTGTGCTTGAGGCTATGGGGCACAGTTTTTTCACGTTGAGTCTGGGCATGGGTGCCATGCTGACCTACGGCAGTTATCTACGAACCACGGATGATATCGTGTCGTCGTCGGTGTTGATCGCATGCTTCGACACCGTGATTGCGTTATTGGCTTGCCTGATTTTATTTCCGATTACGTTTACGTTTGGTATGGAGCCAGCCGCCGGGCCCGGGCTTGTGTTTCAGAATATGTCGATTGCATTTTCTCAGATGGCCTATGGCCGCTTCTGGGCTACTCTGTTCTTCGTATTGGTGAGCTTCGCTGCCTTTACAAGTGCGATATCCCTGCTGGAGGTAGCCGTTAGCTATTTTATTGATGAAAGGCACTGGAGCCGCGTCACAGCGAGTGTTGTCTGTGGTGTCGCGATCCTCTTGCTGGGCGTACCTTCCGCATTGAGTTTCAGTGTAGATGAGTTTGGTGCAGAAGGGATTGGTCGTTGGCTGGCACGGATTCCACTGTTCACCGGTGAAAAACCGATGGGTTGGTTCGATTTCTTTGACCATATTTCTGCCAATTGGATGTTGCCTATCGGTGGGTTAGGAACCGCCCTGTTTTTGGCCTGGCGAGTTGGCAATTTGGCTCGGGAGCAAGGTTTCAAGGCCAGTACTCGGTGGGGCCGCCTGTACTGGGGTTGGGTATGTCTCCTGCGGTACTTTGTTCCAGTGGCAGTAGGGTTGGTCTTTCTGAATGCCGTGGGTTGGTTACCTGGGTTTGGGGAATAGAAACCAAGTTTGTGTCTCTCCGGCTTTACAAATCGCATAGAGCAGTTAACAATATAAGCGGATTCTATGAATAACTCGAGTCTGACTACGTCTGTACCGCCAGCGACCTGGAATGAAGAAGCGTTTTTGGACGCCTTGGGCCAGATGCCTCTGCCCGTCGAACAACTGACGGATACGATCCGGAAACTTTATGCCCAGGGTCAACAGGAGAACGGCCATTCTGCTTCAGAGCTTCTTCAAGACGCGTTAGCCGACGCTGGTCATCTCCTTGTCGCTCTTTCGCTGCTGGGCCAAAGGCTGGGATGGATGAAAAATCCGAATGACTTTCGTGCTGCCTGTAAGCAACAGGCAGCGGCCATTGTTGGCCGAGATCGCGATCGGAGAGGATATGCCGATTTTGTTGGATTCGAAGACGGATTGCCTCTCCAACAATGTCTCCATCGCTTACAGGTTTTGACCGAACTTGCGCCTGATGTTCTTTGCTATGACAAGACCTGGGGTTTCGGGGTTGTCAAGCGTGTCGACCCTTTCTACAAGAAGGCAGAGATTGATTTTTCCAAGAAAAAGGGCCACGAAATGACCTTTGTCTATGCTGGAGAGACTCTGCAGATTTTGGATGACGAGCATCTTCTGGCGCGAAAGTACCGTGACCCAGATGCCATGACGGCTCTCCTTCGTAGCGACCCAGCCGAAGTTGTGAAAATTTGCCTGCAGAGCTATGGGCCAATGAGCATTTTGTTAGTACAGGAACATCTTGTGCCAGACTTCGTGCCTGAACAGAAATGGAAATCGTTCTGGGATCTAGCACGTAAGTCGCTAAAACAGGATCCACTCGTTGAGATTCCGACGAAACGTTCGGAGCCTATTCGCCTTCGGGCTGGCGAAATGCAATATGATGAGCCTTGGTTCGATGCGTTGCGCAAGGAACGGTCCCTGAAAGCTATTCTGACGCTGGTTCGCGAGTTGATCGACGCCGAAGATCTTGCGGCTCTCTCCCCTCACGCGATCGATGTCCTCAAGGATCGATTGGCCTTCACGATGCTTGGCGCGCGCGGTGCGGAGCCCGGGACACTGGCGAACGCGATCATGATCGCCAACCTACTGCCCGAACCGGCCCAGCCGGATGACATGATCGAAAAAATTGACGATTTTCTTAACCCCAACGTGTTTGTTGCCTGTGCTGACGAACTGTCTGCGCGAGATCTGAAAACGTTCACCGAGTTTCTGCGAGCTCATGACGAGAAGCGGGCCGGTGACCTCTTCCTATCCCTGATCACGTCGTTGCCACTCAGTGTGTTGAATGATGTCATGGATTCGTTGGAGCAGATGCCGCATGCTTCCGATGCGGGGCGGGTCGTCAAGACGTCGCTGGATGCCCAGTTTGTCAGCATTGATCTCATGGCGTGGCTTGCCAAACATATGGAGAAGGTGTCTGCTTGGTCGTTAGGGACGTTGCCGCTGATAGCCAATGTGATGCTCAGGTCTTTGGAGATGGATCATCCGCAGGCAACGGCCCGTGGAAAGAACCAATTGCGTGGTCAGTTTGAAAGCTTGCCTTGGCAACAGTTGGTGTTGGGCGGAATGACAGATAAGCAGCGGCGCGAGTTCTTGCTTCGAGTCAAGGACACCTCCGCATTCTCCATGATGGATCGTCGGTCCGTGTTGGGCAAGATGATCAAGTTGTTTCCAGACTTGGAGAACGAGCTGGTGAGCAGCACGCCACAAGATACCTCGGTCCGCGCCCATGGTTCGGTCACATCCGAACGTAGTTACAAAGAACGGCAGGATCAACTCGAACACCTTACGAAAGTCGAAATCCCTCAGAACAGTAAAGAAATTGGTGTTGCTCGAAGCTATGGTGATTTGAAAGAAAACCATGAGTTCAAGGCGGCGAAGGAGATGCAGGCCATCCTGCTGCGTCGTGAGGGTGAATTGCAAGAGATGCTGACTCGCGTGAAGCCCACGAATTTTGAAGGGTATCCAGCGGACGTGGTTGGCATTGGCGTGGGGGTCCAGATTCGATACGACGATCAGCGCACCGAATGGTTCTATATCTTGGGCGAGTGGGACCGAGACGAAGATCTCGGTATCATTTCGTCAGAGACGCTCATGGCTACAACGTTACAAGGCCATCAGGTCGGCGATCAACTGACGGTCCCGAGCGAGAGCGGCGACGTGCTATGCGAGATTACGCAGGTGACTGCATTGCCCGAGCCGATTCGAGCCTGGGCCGTCTCCCAGGTATGACGATCTCTTCGCATCGCCGTCGCTGATCTTATGAACAGTGTTTTTCAACAAGTATCGGAACGATTACCTTTTCAACCTGTGCAATTTTTCAAGTACGCTCTGTGTGGCGGACTGGCAACTGGCGTAGACTTTTTTCTATTTTTCATACTCTCCATATTTGTGCTTCAAGCGGTAGCGCCGGATGATACGTTTCTGGTTTTATGGGGCCGATTCTATGACCTCTGTGTAGAACGGTTTCCCGGCTTGGCGGGAATCAACTGGCTGGAATCGCTGTTTCATTTTGATATGGAGCCTCTGGACGACACACGACGTACGATACGGGCGGCTATCAACAAGACGATTGCCTTTATTTTCTCGAATTTTACGGCCTACATCACAAATATTCTTTGGGTGTTTGAGTCCGGACGCCATAGTCGACGTATGGAGTTGGGACTTTTTTACGCTGTATCGGGAACGAGCTATGTGGTGGGGCTGGGGCTCATGGCCATCTTAATCAAGGGTTTCGGACTCGCGACGTCGGACACCTACATCGCACTGCTGATTACGTCTGCCATCATCAACTATGTCTGCCGAAAATATTTTATCTTTAACGGGTAGTGTTTGTCGTCCAGTTTTCTCCGTTTGTTTCGGCGGTGCAATCGCCCTGCTGCTGGTTGGTTGTGCTTCGCCTCCGCCGGTTGAACCTGTCGAAGAACCTGTGGTCAAAGAGCAGCCAGCCGAAGTCGCCGCCGCGATAAGCCCAGAAAAATCGTTCGATCATCGGCCCTACGAGTTTATCTGGTACGAACCCAAAGAGGAACATCCTCCTCTTGTCGACTTTGATCGACCACGAGGGTGGACCGTCACGACGGACCCAGGTTGTGTGGCCGAATTCGAGCGCACGCAGGAGGAACAACTATGGGGCAGTTTTGTCGGCAAGATTGTCTATGGTGGTTCGAACACCACGGCTCGAGCTACGATCCACCCGCCTCAGCCAATTCCCATTCGCGAACATTTCGATACAGTGACCATGTGGATCCATGCTGGTGTGGGATCCAATCGTGCAACGAACGTGGAACTGGCATTGTTGGTGAGGGATGGCGCGGACAACGAACTCACCTTTTCGTTTGGGCCAGTTGACTGGGACGGCTGGCGGCTCTGCTATGTTCGCCCACATGACGAAGATCTGGCGGACTTGGAGCAACCTTGCTTCTTAGTAGGTCTGGAGGTTCGGCACGGTGCTTCCCCTTCGACACATACCTTGTATGTGGACTCTTTGGCGTTCTTTAACGAACGCATGATGCCCTTGCCGATGGATTCACAACGCCCGTTGAAGTTAGACGTTCCAGCCGCTGAGGACGCACTCCCCTTTCCAGTGGATGGGTTGTCGGTTGTGCCGGAGTTTGATACAAATGCTGTGCGTACAACGGTATCTGAACTTTCTTCGGATCATTATGTTCTGGGTTCTCGTTCCGCAGCCGGTGTACTTGAATACCATGTCCTTGTCACCAACCAGCTTCCGTTGGTGCGATCCGTCTTTGATGGCATTCCCGTAGGTGACTGGTTTGTCGGGGGCGGTATACATGGCATCGAGGAAATGCATGGAGATTTAGTCGTGTCCCGGGTGGAGCGTGATGCGGTGCATTTGCAATATTCGAGCGGCGCGACCTATGTGTTTGGCGTTGCCGGCATGTCCTTGCTGATTGATTCCTCGTGTCGTGCCGGTGTGGCACGCTATGTGGATAGTGGTCACTATCGCGGGAGCCTGGACTGGCATCCCCTCCACTTGCCCGACATGGCAGGGCAAGACACGCCGGTTTTGCTCGGTTGGCTGGATTTGCCTAAGGCGAACGGTGATGAGGAGGCCAGTACCCCATCGTTGTTTTTCAGCCAGACGATCGATTGGTACCGCAGCTTGAGTTCGGAAGTGCGTTCTGTACCAGCCGACCCGACGCACCCGGGACATCTGCGCGCTTTGTACCATGAGCGCACAAACGCGACACGCAGCGATGTGAGAGAACGTTTTGTATTCACACTGTCTCCCGTTGTCCAAGATGTATTTCCTTCCATCCCAAATCCAGTCGGTCAGCGTCTGGACGATCTTCGCTCTCGTGTATGGGCAGGGGTGGATGGTCTTCCGACCTATGATGATCTTCAAGACGATATCAAGGGTGTTTCGGCATTGGGCATTACCAATGTGGTCCGGGGATTCCCCGAAGCGATTTGGCAGGGGGTCGGAGAGAATGCGACGTTACGCGTTCGGGCTACACCTGAATTGGGCGGCAACGAAGCCCTCCAGAATTTGCTGCGAATACACTCTCTGGCTGGTTGGCTGTCTGGATTGCAGGTGAACTATCTTGAGATCAGTGCCTTGAATCGTTTTTGGTCGTCTGATGTGGTTTTGCGGGATCAACGAAACCGGTGGCGACAGATGTTGTCCGGACGCTATGGAGTGAAGCCGGGGTTTAGCCTGGCCTTCCAGTCCAAAATCTTACCAGTGCTCCAAAATTTATTTTCGCCCAGCCTGTCCTATCTTGGCTCATTGACGGCCCAACCTCCGTGGGTCATGACGGATTACGACGAACGTGCGGAACAGGCCGGATCATTCGTGTTGGCCTATGGTTGCCTGGGTGAAATCTTGATCGAGGAGAGAGCTCAATTGCAGGCTGCCGTCGTAGGTGACAGTGGTGGTGAAATGTTCTACGCCGGCCTGGCGGACGGATTTGTCGATACCGGCAAGAGGAACCTGGTCGAGAGTCCTTACTTACCACTGTACAGTTTATACCGTTTGCAACCCTTGAGTGTTCGTTATGGCGTGGGTCCGATACAACAAGTCACAGCGTCCGACACCGGTGGTCCCACCGATGTCGTGCAGGCGTTGGATCGATATCTTGCCGCGCAAATTGCCTATGGTCATTGTGGTCGACTTGTTCCGACGACGTGGGGAGATCGCTTGCAAATGCGTTCCTATTTTATGATGCAGAAACTTCAGTCCCACATTGCTGGGCAACGTGTGGAGCGCGTTGCCTATTGGGACGGAGAAAGATATGTGACGGCCTCACAGGCACTCGTCTCGGACACATGGAAGGATTCGAGGTTGTACGCGAACTATACCGGTGGCGTGGAAGTGTGGGTGAATGGAAATCGTCGCGATGACTGGGAGGTTCGCGTTGGGCGCGACGTATGGACATTGCCGCCCTACGGGTGGGTCGTGTTTGGACCGGATTTGTTTGAAACGTCCGTCTTGATAAATGGGCGTCGTATGGACTATGTCAGGTCCTCGGAATGGATCTATGCAGACGGGAGGGGATCCGACCAGTCGGCTTTTGGTATCGCTAGCTCTAGTCCTGTCTTGGTCACGTTGGTGCGGGAAAAGGAAAAGACACAGGTGGATGTCTTGGTGCCGATGGCCCCTGAACGAGTGGGGCTTGGGAACGTTTTCGATCTTCCCGGATCCTTGGGAGTGGCCACTGTATTTAACCGGGCGGGTACCTCGTTCGATACGGTTGATGCCGAGGTCGATGATCATGGTATGATGTGGTATATCTTGCCTCCCGACACATGGCGATTGCGAATCGTCTGCAATCCGCCGGCTGTGGAGGAGCAAGGTTCCGGGGTTCTTCCGGATGTGGTTCGCCCGTCCCACGCTTTGTAAAAAAAGTGAGAGTTGTGCGCTAACGTAAAAAAATCAGTGGAGCGGTGGGCGGTGCCGCGACCTGAGGAACATAAGAACGGAAAGTGAGGTCCAGTGTTACGAATGCGCCAGGCGTTGCCTCCACGCGTAAGAAGTCCCGGGCGTGTGGCGTTTGCAAAGTCGCGCTCAGTTCAGCAGCATAGCTTTCTTCCCAGTTCACAACCGCCAGTTCGTCGACCAGAAGCAACCCCTGACCGCCGGAAGGGGGAGGGGAATGCCGGATGAACAACCGCAAAGCCCTGGCCGAATCGGTCTCATGCACGACATCGCTGCCGACGAGGTCCGGCGGCATGTCGATGTCTTCGGCAAACATGGTCCATGGGTAGCTGCCAGCCGGATGTACATAGGCATCCTGTTCACCGAACTGTTTGTCCCCTACACTGGCAAAATAACGACTCACGAGGCGAAAAGCACCGGCGTTGTCGCCCCGGTGATAACCCAGGACACTCAGGTCCTTGTTGGGTGTATCCGTCGCATCGCCAAAGACCCGAATACGATTGCGATAAGCAATCACTGAGTCGTTGGAACTCGTGCCCGATTTCCGTACCGAAGCGAGAGAGCTGAGGCCAGCTTGTCGATCAAATCCAACCTGTGTTGCGGTCGATCCGTGAGACCAGCGAGAAATTTCGCCAGCGTCGTCGTCGATGTCGACGTCTTCGAAGTCTCCGCCGATCATCATATCGCGACCGGGACGAACCGTTGCTGCTTGATCCGTCCGGACATCGCTCAGGGAGGCGGCGCCGTCGGACAGGGGGCGCAGGTCCAAAGCCACCCAGCCCTGCGGCCCAATCGTTACTTGGACCTGTTTGCGCCGTTCCACTTGGATCACATCAGCTGTATTGGTCGTGATCCACACCCTTCCTTGATAAGGGTAGACATGGGTCTCCGGACCCGAAAATTCCGCCAACCGTCGCATGAATACATCCCCCGACCGACCGGCAATCAGGCGTGGTCTCAGATCTTCGTTGTAGATTGGAATGCCCCAGGCCCCACGTACGATGGCCCCCTCCATATCCACCTGCACCATGATGGAGTACATCGTTTCCAATCGGGTTTGGTCAAAGAACAGATTTCCCAGTCCTAGCACCAATAGCACACCATCATGGTGAGCAAATCCCTGCGCGACATGTGGATGATGGGAGATCACGAGACCGGCACCCAGTTCCGCCGCTAGGTCCATGCGATTGCGTGCGAAGTTTGCCGGCTCGACTGTGTACTCAACGCCACTATGCCACATCGCGATCGGAATTTTTCCAGCGGCTAGTTCGTTGGTGATTGTGGCGATCACCAAATCGTTTGAATTCAAGGGGGCGGCTCCCCCTTTATCCAGAGTAGCATTGTAGGTCGGAGGACTCTGTGTGCCAGCGATCGAGGACATCGAAATCAACGAGTAGGCATGTTGAGCTGTTTCTGACGGGTCCGGTCGATAGGGCTCTGCGGCCTGCCATTGATTGCTGCCGATTCCGCTGAACGCAAGGCCCGCTTCGGCGACATGCCGGCGCGTATCGGACACGCCAGGTTCCAGGTAATCGTAGACATGGTTGTTTCCGAGACTCACGTACTTCACCCCGAGCCACTTGAAGGCTGACAGAGAACCAGGCAGTGTGAAGTAGACAAAATCTTTAACCACATGGGGGGTGCTGGGATTGTCAGTGACGACAGATTCTAGATTGAGTATCGGGTAGTCGGAGGCATCAAAGACAGGCTTGAGGAGACGGACAACGTTCGTACTGCCAGGTGCCGGATCGGAGGCTTGAATCCAGGCATCTGGATTGTCGGGTGGAATGATGAATCGGGCCGGGATGTTTGTAGGTGCCGGGTCGAACCCAACATATCTGCGCCCCAATGCAGAATCCCCACCAAAAAGAAAGCGGACGACATCAGGGTGGTCGACTGTCATGACCAGTGTGCCTGCTTGCACGTTGCTCACAGATAGTGGGTGGCGTAGCACCAGTGGTCGTACCTCGTCCCGAAATCCGTTCTTGGTGGCGATCAACGTCTGGTTGACCATTTTGGCGTGCTGGCCACAGCCAGGGCCGCCTTGATGGACGATCGTCTTTCCCATCGCGTCCCAGCAGGGTTGAAGCGCGTCGACCGTGGCCCTCTCGCCGCCAATCATGATCGACAATCGAGCCTCCTTGGCGCCGACGTCCCGTCCCGACACCGGCGCATCAACGCTTTGGACGCCGGCAGCCAGCGCCGCCGCAGCGACGAGCTCTACCTCTCCGAGGAGCAGCTCACCTGGTTTCTCGAGGGCGTGGCGGCCCAGCTCTTTCGCGACCAGGCCCTGACCGTGTCCTTCTCGCTGCTCGCCGCCCTGGCCGGCCTGGATGGGCACGTCTTCAGCC